>JAWWEN010042046.1:0-12896 GCA_035582955.1 Sycophila texana
TAGCGCGGGTCAATTCGAAATACCAGAACATGGCCATATTAGGCGCATGCCCATATTAGGCACAGGTACCTTATATGAAATTCTATGGTGAAATAATTTTCTAAAATGCGCGGACACTTGAATTGAACAATTTCTTCTTCTCTCAGTGTATACAAACAAAATAAATTAATTTTTCACTTAGTGATGTACGCTGCCTGTTACGTGCAGTGCACAAAAATAGAAAATTTAATTAAAAATGAGTTTTCCATTCAGCACTCTAATAGATCAAAAACGACTATCTTTGTTCATTTTTTTCAATTTTTGTAATACAAAAAAATTGATGAAAACACGTCTGAAGAAGCTATAGCATCGCGATTTCATCAAAAGAACATAACTTCGATAAGTTGCAAAATTTAGTTTAATTTGCAAAATTTTAAAAGTTTTGTAAATTGACTCTGATTTTCTACAAATTTTATACACATCTTTCAACCTTACACATTTCAACCCAATCACATAGTAATTATACACAAAAATGAATTAATTTACTTCTTGAAATCATAAAAAGCTTTAACACTATAAAAATAGGTTGAGAACATTTTTTATTATTTTTCTTAATTAATGTCTCGATGACGTGATCTATGAAGGAAAAATTTATATTCTTTTCAATAATTTTTGGTATGCCACTACAAAATATTCCAAAATTTTAGTAACTTTTTGTAAGCTACTTTTATCTGTGTAAACGATAAACTGCAACGTAATTACTCTTCTAAAATACTTAGATTACCTATTTCAATAGCTATACGTACATTTTTTACTTAAATATAAATTAGCGGTATCCACATCCTTACCATCAACTTGTAAGAACTCAAGAATAAAAAGAAAAGTATCCCAAAATTTATGAATGGATTTTAACCCCTTTATATCGATCAAAATATTTCGTATATATATACACACACACTTGCATAGATAAATATAGAAGAAATAAGAAAAAAGAACTGCACAAGCAAAGATCGTGCCGAGGCCATGTCGAGGGAAAGGAGCCCTGAGTTCGATCGAGCCGCGAGGGAGGGTCCAAAGAAAAAACAGCGTAACAACAGCTGCAGCACCGGCAGTATAACGGCGACTCTTTCCAAGGCGCTTCCCTCGCTTTACGAGGCGATATAAACAAGCTTCTCGCGCGCGAGTCTCCCCCCGCGAATCACCGCCGTCCAGATTTTACGCCCTCGCGCGCGCGAAGAAAAAAACAGAAAAAAAAGCGGCGCAAGGGAGGACGGGAGTGGAGGCTGGCCGGGAAAATGGCAAATCTTGCTGGTATCGGACTTCGATTATCCAATATACAGGGCCGTTTCTAAGTTTAAGACGTAAAGTACGAGCGGACTAAATTGAAACAGCGAATTGGCTAAGCGCCGGCAGTCGCGGAATCGATGGATATATCTTGGGCGACATGCCTCTGAAACTGTAAACTGATACGGTTAATTCTTTTTTTTTTTTTTTTTTTTTTTTTTGAGACAGCGAGAAGTTGAGGGGAGCATCGGGTAAATTAAGTGGGCTGTTTAAAGTTTCTTCGATGTAGTCATTGATTTGTTCTCTTGAAAATTTCTTGCTGTTATTTGCAGATGCGAGTAACTTTCTTTCTTCTTTTAGACGTCGAGTTGCCGCTTATACTTTTGGACTTTCTTAAAATCTTTGTAGATTTATAAATTTTCATTAGTTTGAAGTACACTTGTAGGAACTTGATTCATTCGGTTTTACAATTTTTTTTTTTAAATGGCAACAGTGAGATTTATTTTGTCTTTTCAGGTTCCTATAGTTTATTTTCTTAATAATTCCAAAGCTATCAGAATGCACAAAGAAAAATATTCTAGTAAATTTTAGTAGATACCATTGTAATTCTGTTACAGATTGCCAAAATTTCTAAATTTTGCTATAGAGGTTTTTCCTTCGATATATTAATTAATATCTGTCCGACATTGCGATTTTTTGGAAATTTTAAAAAGAATTTAAGTACCGGTGAGTGTATACATCGTGATGATTAATAAATTAACAAATAATACAGCTATTATAATATCGTTATGAAAAATATAATATTAATTATCAAATTTTATATTTTTGTGACAAGATTGTTAACTGCATTATTAATATATCAAATGAATCTTATCAAGTAAATATTGAAAATAATATAATTTACATACATTATTACAATATTTAGGAAGGATTTTATTAGGATTTTTTAAAAACTACCCTCATGACTACTAAGACGTCCACATCAGTCTAAAAAGAAAATAATTAAGTATATAAAAATTTTTTTAAACGGAATAAAAAGTATAACATAACTTTTACTAGCCTCATTATAGAATTATCTCCATTGACTGACGTTTGGTTATTTTTTAAAAATAGTTATTATAGTATTTAAACATATAATTAAAATTTTCTACATATTTAATATACAATACAAAAGAACCCTTAAAACCACTTAAATTTGATTAAAAATCTTTGAACTAAATCAAAAACCCTCCCGTCCGATCAAGCAGTCGGCTGCACTATATAAAGCACCAGGAAGTCCACACCGCGGTAACTCGTCGGTGACATCATAAAGCAGGAGGTCAGCTGGTAGCAGCGCCGCGGCATTCGTCAGGGGCTCCGCGGCGAACAAGGGATGAAGTTCGCCGTTATTAACATCTTCGGTATAACCGGGCCAATTTTCGCCGCTTGATGTACGGTGGCGTTTCGTCGCGTCGACCGCGGCCTTATTGCGGCTAATATTTCTCCGCGGCAACTAAAATTGTGAACTCCATAAGAAAAGCCCGAACGGGTGGGGGTGGGAGCATTAATAACTCAATGCACTCGGCTATTATTTTTGGAGGCGCGGCTTTATTGCGAACTTTACGACTTTCTCTCTCTCCTCCACCAATTCGTCGATCTTAATTCGGGAAAGCTGCCCCCGCGACCTTCGAGGGGGGCGGAGGGGGGTAGGGTGGAGCGGGCGTCAATATTGGCGGGCGCGGACATTATAAAGGCAGACGTTAAATGGATGGATTAGTCGAGAGGTGGATGTGAAATGGAAAAAGAATTTCGCTGTTTGCTTGGGAAGCCGCCGAGTGGATGGAGTCCCGCACAGCGGACATAATTGCTCCCGGGTTAAAAGCTTTCTTCCGCGGCTTCGCTTTTTTTTTTGTTTGAGCGATATAGTTCGAGCCGAGAGCTCGGGCAAAAAAAAAAATTAGATTTTACATCGACGCCACCGAAGAGCTTCCTTGCTTAGGTACAGTTTTACTCTGGGTATACTTTAACTAACCGTTGCCTCATTGAGCGTTTTTGTTTTATTGCACCATACATAACATAGTAATGTAATATGAATACTTATAAATAAATATATTTTTCCTGGGAAAATCTAACTTGTAAATATTAATCAACTATTTATACTTGGATCAATAATATATTATTATGAAAATCTTAAGAATATCTATGTAAAAAATACTTTAAGATAGAAATAAGAAAATATTACTTCCAAAGCTAAATAAAGCTGTACGTGATAAAAATAGTTTCATTGTTCGAGATAGGTTTTAAAATTAACTGAGATACATTTTATTCTGTAGTAATAATTTATTGAAATTATATCACTGCTATTACAGTTCTATTGCTTGATAAATTGTCACTAAGGAAACGGAACTATATTTATTAAAAATGGGAGAAAGGCAATAATTGGATCAATTTTTTTTTTCAAAAGAAAAACCTAATGATTCTGGTCGAGCTTTCAGCCTGACGGCTCCAGTTTGCTTTAAATCCACGTAATAGGAGGTAAGATCCTCACGAGGTTAAACAGTCTCAGGATGACCCTAAGTCACCCCTTAACTAAACTCACGCTCGATACGACTTGGCCAACACAGAATCTCTGTTCTGAATTTTTAAATTTACATCATTCCCTTTTTCACTGTTTGAAACGAGGCAATATTTTTTCGCCAAAATTGTTGCAAAGATTATCAATGAACGAACAGTATATCCCTAAAAAAAAATCAGCACAAATTGCACCAAAGAGTACAGTTATATAAGTTTTGGACTTTTTTCCATAATATAATAATAAAACACCCGTTCTAAAAATAAAATTAAAAAAAAATTAACAACCACTCAGTGAAAGACAATTTAGCCAAAATATATATAAATATCAAATCATTACTGCTGTAAAAAAATCCTGCAAAGCTCACTAAAAGCTCCGCCTTTTCCCTCTACACGTGGACGTCCGCTTTCCTCCTCGCGCCAGTGGGCCAAGAAGCGGCCGAGAGACCGAGGCTCGATGCGTGCGGATCGAGCGGGTGTGCTCTCGCCTTCGGACCTCTTAATTCGGTGGGGGTGAAGGGGGGGGGGCGAGGTATACCCCGGGGCACGCGAGGCGGTCGCCTCGAAGGGGGGGATTCGTGCGCGGAAGGCGTTCAAGGCCTGCTCTCACGACTCTCTATCTCCGCTCGGTCGCTATGGCGACGGACGCATCCTCCTAAATCCCCGCTGCTGCCAGATCCACCCTCTCTGTCTGTCGGCCGTTCGTATATACACGCATCCGCGTAGGCGCGCGCCACTCGCAATCGGAGCAAAACTCTCAAAACTTGCGTCGCGATATTAAGCTTATACTCTTTAAATAGCAGATTTTTTTTCGGCTACTTGAGATAAGAGGCGCTTAATTGGCTGCATTGACATTTGTAATTAATAATTTCGTGCTCTTTAAATAGCAGATTTTGTTCGCCTACTTGAGAAAAGAGGCGCTTAATTGGCATTAACATTTGTAATTAATAATTTCATAATCTTATAATATGGAATCGTCGTCTGTATAACGAAGGAAAGCACCATTTTAAGCACAGATAGAGTTTTTTTATCATTTGTACTATGACACTTTGAATATCAGGTTTCGGAAGAATTTATTTTACTTTAGTGTTCGAAGAAAAGGTAAATTTAAATAGCTCTTTATTTGAAAGTGTGTTTTTATTCTGTATTTAGAGACGACGAAGTATTTTAACGAGGACCCTGTAATAGGGGCCATAAGTCCTGGCGGGAAACTCTGGTGACCTGCGAATCACCTGATGATTTCCATATAGTAACGCTCAATTTCGTTCATGTGACGTCTACTGAATCACGTGGTTGTCTAACATATATAATCTAAAAATAAAACAATATTAATGATTGTTACATGGACTCGGTCTTATGGCCATCAAATCACTATGATAAGGCTGATTTTTTTTTTTTTTAATTATTTTGCCAATCTATGATATCCTTAGATAGTATCTTCAGCAAAATAATTAGACACATATTTCTATAGTTATCACGTTTATCTATTTATTATATTAATATTTGTTTATATTTATATTTCTGTAGTGTATACACTTATTTTTTAGTAATTTGGCTTTTATAAGCTAATAAAGGTCTGTCTATCTATATAATACCTTTGGCAGACCATCCGTACATGCGCCCGCGTAGGCGCACACAATTTGCAATCGGAGAAAAACTCAAAACAACGTCGTGCTTATTACGCTCTTCAAATACCAGCTTTTTTTGATGTACGATTCCAGTGATGCTCCCGTGCAATAACCCACCCACGTGGCGTGTTTACTTTTATGAAGCCGACAGTGGAGTGGGGAGGGGGGCTGTTGAGTGCTGGATGGGGGATGCAAGGGGAGAGATGAGAATCGATGACGATTTCGCATCATAGGAGCGAAATTGCGGACAAGCGAGGACGGATGCGTTTTTTACGTTTCTTTTTACAGATGGTAATTCTCGCTTCTTTCGTTCGAGCGTGAATTTTCGGGGGAATACGAGAATGCAGGTGCGGTTTTGTGCTCATTAAACTTTTAATGCTCTTGAAAACCAACAAACTATTTTTCGTACTTTCCTGTTTGTCTGGAGAAATTTAATTTTTTTTATTCGTGCTATGATTTTTGAATATTTTATAAATTCAGCGTGGACTGTAGTTGTAAATAATTATTTAACAAGGTATCTTCTTTTGCAATGCATATTTTTAAAAGATGCTTTTAAATTCGAGTAGAAAAGTTAAATGAAATGGTAATGAAACACTTTACTTCACTGCAAAAGTATATAAATTAATATCAACTGTTTTTATTCATTTATTTAAATTCCTCGAGCTTTAAAGTCCTTCAGAGCTTTCAAAATAAAAATGATATAACAGTAAATTTAGTACAAAAAATACAAATATTAAAAGTAAACAAATTTTTAAAAATTTACACTTTCAGTTTAAAAAGTTCAGTCTCAACCGATCGATCGCCCGTAAATCTTCCTTCTCTTACTATATAAATAAATAAAAAAAACTTTCAATAAAAATTGTATTAATTTGAACTTCAAAGCGATACTCCTTCAAATCAAGTATCACACTTATAAGTGATATGCCTGCGATATATTCCAGTATAACGAATCCAACGCTAAACATCGATCGGTTGATCGATCGCCCATAAATCTTCATTCACTTGGCATAAATAAAAAAGAAACTCGTTATACTTTCTCGACTCGAGTGCAATCGAACCAAGCGGGCGAATACTCGCGGCATCGAATTCGGCAACGCGGGGTATGGTCAACGGGGCGCGCGATTCTCGCTCCGTCGAGCCGCGCCGAACGTAAAAGTATCGTTTATCGGCGCGTTAATGCGCGATGACGACGCATTGTTCGAGGGCTGTAAGTTACGGTGGCCTTTAGTGCCGCTGGTGTCGATTAAACCAACAGAGAAAGAGAGAGAGAGAGAACCCCGGCCTCGTCAATACCACCGCACGCATTCGCGCAACGTCCAGAGTGCGCGCGCAGTTTAGCCCGACCGAGACCGTACACACGTACAACCCCCTCCTCACCCCCGTCGCGACCGAAAGCTACCCCCTTTATCGCGCAAAGGCCGTCCGGCCGATTCGATTCGCAAGCGGTTCACTTTTATCCCATCGAGATTTTTATGTCTTCGCTGGGAGTTGATTTTCCATCGTATATTTACAGCGGAGGGGGTGACTTTTGATTTTGCTGTTCTTTGCTTCGTATGTTGTAGCTGATTTTAAGTTTTTTTTTTATGAATTATGACTTTTTAAATTAGATGACTGTTTTATTGTAAAATTTTTTTGTAATGCATGTTTTAAGATGAATTTAAATTTGAGTAGAAATATCGTATGCACTTTGCTACAAATGAATCTAAGCATCGAATAATATATATGTTTATTTATTTATATTTAACAGGCATTAAATCCCTTCGTAACTTTTAAATTATACAAATTATAAAAATAAATTTAGTATGTTAAATCAATAATAAATCTAGTATAAATGTTCAAAGTAATTTGTTGTAAACAAACTTAATGACTTCGAGTTGCTAATTGCGTGTATCGGTACAATATTTTATTGTAAAATAATTAATCTTAGAAGTTAAAGCCACTGTTAAATTAAATTAAAAACGAACTGATTTCCTAAGGTTGATCAGCGACGATTCAATCTAATTGTTGTACACCTCCAATGAATATCAAGGAGTTACTTCGTTAATCTATCAGACTTTTAATACTAGTAAACTTTTAGTAATAGTAAATTGATAATAACAAATTTAAAATAACGTGTACTGATTTTAGGTCAAATTAAGATTAAACGTATGATTCATTAGAATCAGCTCGTAAGTACAGACATGCAGAATTTATTATTATGTATAATTTATTTAAAAATTATATAAGACAGTATATATGTGCAATTTTCTATTCCCAACACATATAAAAAATAATTTCCTATACTATTGCATAAAAACCTTAGGTCAAAGACATTAAACCCGTAGACTATTCAATAGAATGAACCTTACTGTCGAATTCGCGAGAAACAGTAGCAAAATCTCCTCAATACAGTACGGGAATTTCGATGGGGAGTTGTTCAGGAAATTTGTTTACGCGTGTAATCACCGAACGATTTATCGTGTGTCGGGCATCGGGAGAGGAGCGCGAACTGGGCGTAACTCCCCTCAATTTTCAGCCCCGCTCTTAACGAGAGGATGTCATGGGATATTGACTTTTCTTTATTTCGTTACGCCACTAACGCGCTGCTGCATGGGAAAGGAATCGGGACTTTTGGGCGAGCTGTGACTGGGTTTGGGGGAGCCGCTCCTCCAAGCTGCTTCTGAATTCATAACATTTCAAGCGTTTGTGTAGGATTTACTCTGCATTATTCGAAATGCGTCGACCGATCTTGACGAATAAGCGACTTATGCCCTTCTTAATTGTTTCGTTGGAAAATATTTATAAATGATGATTTCTTTTCAAATAGAGAAATAAGTTGGATTAGTCATTTTCTTTTAGAATTTTCAATGTGTTAATTCCAGTATAGAAAAGCTTTACTTTTTTCTTTTTTACTTTCTTCTATTTAAGAACTTGGAATCCATTACAATTAAAATTTTCTATATGGTAAGCAAATATTAACAGGTTGAGCAGGAGAGCACCAAAAGGAGGAAGCCAAAATTTTAGACCTTTTTGATTAAAAAAAGAAAAATGTTTTAGTAATTTTTACCGTAAGTTCAATATATTTTACTACAGATACTGCGGTACTTTGGATACAGACTGACATTTGAGATTTGATTCATACTAAAAATTAATAAAACATATATTTCTCTCATCGGACTTGTCCATTTATATCGTTCTAATTGAGTTATTAAAAATGACATTTCAGATCTCCGTAATTAATTTATCTTCAACACATACTTGTTTTTTATACGTAATTGGGTCAAATTGTACAGAAAGTAAAGAAGAAATTATAATTTATATTAAAATGAATATATAATTCTTCTTTGAACAAACAAACTGTTTCATTTATACTTAATTAATACAGTATTTCCTGTGCTATGAATGCGCACTAGACTATGAAGTTTTACGTAAAGTGTAGTGTCTGTTAGATTTGTGACACTTTCTATTTTATGGCATTTCCTCGCTGTCTGCATGAATAAATTACCAGCAATTGTTGGAGTGCAAATTATTTAACAATAATTTCGAAATTAGCGATATCCCGCCAAATAGAGATGCAATAAATTATTCACCATCCATGAAACTAGTTTATTCATAATGCAAGTCAAACTGCACCCATCAACAATAATTATTTACGCTGATCTCGATCAGTAAACAATGGGGAGAGCAGACTCCAAGCGTTTAGCCGTACAAACCCAAACAAAACGTCTCTTTCCACTAAAAAAAAAAAATCCTTATAGGGGCGGGGTGTCCTCGAGGCGATGCGGACATAAATTTACTACGGGCGTCCGTTTCGAATTTCGGGAGGTAAACACCTTTAAGAATTTGAAGTGTTCTCGGAGAGCGTAGATAAATGCCTTTGAGCGTCATTCGTCAGTGACGGCGAGAGTCCCAGGCGAGTTGATGGTGTCACGGATGCGACGCGGAGACGTTCGTGTCCCCCCTGAATGCGATCGTCGGTCGAGATATTGTCCCGGTCCCACTTTTTTCTTCTTCTTCGGGTTGGCCTTTTCAGAGGCTCGCCACACGCGCGCGAGCAGAGAACCGCAGCCGAGGGTCCGGAGCAGATGAGAGGAGATTAACCTACGGGGGAGCCCGAGGGACGCCAGGTATATAGTCGGAAAAACGACTGCGGTCGACGCGGCGCAAACGAAACGCCCTCGTCATTAGAAAACTTTTTAAACTTCCAACTTTCTTTTCTTAACTAACGCTCGGCAAATCTATTTTGCGATTTTATCTCGTTAAATTCTCTTGAGAAGTTCATTTGGGCGTTTTGGTTTTATAATATATTTAATTTTTATAGTTTATGTTTGTACTCTCAAATTATTCTCTAAAGTAGAATAATTGACGTTTCCTATTAGTTTGGAAGTGATTATAATGTTCACTTTAAAATTAATTCACTATTTTAGGGGGAGAAGATAAAAATAAGAAACGTACATTTTATTGATTACCTATTCAAAATTCAATAAGTGAAACAAAAGCTTTCAGCAACAAGTATATATGATTTCTCTTATTGAAAAAGTAATTTTTCAGTTGCTTAATGGGTATATTATTTATTATATACTACTTACTAAATGATTATCGTATGGTTATCAAATGTTTATTATATGATTATGATATTTTAATTATTTAATGATCATATGCTAATCATATTACAAGGAGATGAAAGTCATACGACTTAAATTTAAAAAAAATTCTTTTTCAAACGACTTATGCAAGGGCGGGATGTAACATTTTATCAACGATCATTTTATTAATTAATATATAATATATATATATATATACACTACAAATAAAATATATAATATAAATGCTAATCGCATGATTTGATTATATGATACTTTAAATACAAAGATGTAAACACATATAGAAGTGTACTTTATTACTTAAATACAATTTAATTAATAAATATTGCAGATTGCAAAAATCCATTGCAGATTCAAATGCTTTATTCTTTCAATGAACTTTTTCATGCGCTGGAGTGCGCTTTGTTAATATTAATCTTTGGACCAGTTTAAAGTCCATTTGCTTTTACAAAAAAAAAAAAAAAAAAAAAGTAGAAGAAAGATAGCGCGAACAATTACATTATTTCAGCATTTTTAGAACGTCCTTCCTAACTAGGCTATACTGTCGCATACAGGCGGAAAGAAAAAACAAATGAAACTTTCACAAAGTAACTTCTTTATGTATAGGCAAAATCTGGATGCACGCAGTACGTTACGTTACGTAGCAATAAAATAAAATGAAACGCCGTTAACGACAAACAACATAAAAAAAGACATTTTCTCCTCTTGTATAACATTTCTATTCATTGAAAACCTTCGCAAAATGTACACCCAAGTGTTCAACAAAAGAATCCCAATCACCTACTCGTCGTCTCAACAAAAAAAAAAATACGATCTATATATACAAATACTCCGAACCAGTATAGAAACAACAAATCGCCATGAACAATAAAAAAAAAATTACGTAAGAAAACAAGTCACAGCAGACGGCCATCCTTAGAAAAAGCCATGAGAATTCAGACTTCGACGCGTTTCCCTCCCCGACTACTATACTACTACTGCTCCTCGTCGCCGTTCGCCTCTGCACCACCCCGTCTCTCGTAAGGATCCCGGCCGTCCCGTTCACGCTCTAATTACGCTCGTTCTTCGCGCCCCATTGGCTCCCTTTTCCTCGCATTGTTTCGCGGATCTCGCGACACGTCGGTTTAGCACAAAAAGGATGGGGCGACGGAGGGGGAGGGGGAGCCGATGATTCGCGCGAGCCGCCCGGGCCATGGGAAATCTTCGGCGCTCGCGCGGGAGACTCGACAAAAGGCGTCGCTTCCGCTTTTTCATCTCTCCCCGGCGCGTTTCTTTTCAGCCTCGCGGAGCCGAGCGAAGCCTCTGTTTCAGCTCCGCGCGTAATTATCGCCGTCTCGCGCTGCCCGCGCTCTCTTTTTGCCGTCTCCCCGGGCGGCGCTCCTTTTTGCGTCGCCCGTCGCTTCGATTGATCTGTCGCGCGGCAAACGCCTTAGGACTTGTTCCATGGGGGGTTCTATTGTGCTTTTGATTTCTATAGGAATGTTGGAGAGGACCTCCTCCTCGTCCACCCCCACCAGCTCCGTTCTTTTTTTATTGTCGCTGGGGAATAATGGAAATATTAATTTTTCTTAAAGCGGATGCTTCGAGTTTGTTGGATTACAATTGTTCGGGTTAATCCTTGTGTGTGAATCTTTTATTTGTGAATTATGTATAGTTATAATGAACTGAAAGAATTTTCTCGTGAAAATTCTCGTAAAAGAATTTATAGTCCGTTAATTTGTAATAAAATTAAATTAAATTAAAATTACGGTGAAGCTCATTGTAAAAGTTAATAAAATGTAAACAAAGAACGGTTTGCAAGAAGTAGAAATTTTTACGGGAACATCATTTTAATTTTCATCTGAAAATTTGGAATGTTTTTTATGAATCTTTTTAATTTTCGCAACAAAAGCTCCGCAATTTTGACGCGAAAGTTAGACGTGGATCGAGCTTCATCATAATTTCTACGAGATATTCTCACATCGGTAAAATTTTTCGACTTGTAAATTATTATAAATATAAACTGTCGATATACGTAAAAGTCTTCTATAAAAATATATATAACAATATAGTATACCCACAAATCTCACCATCAACTTTCAACTACCATAGACTCTAAACTCTAAATCACAAAAAAAAGCTCTTGTATTATAATATACACATATTTAAGTTTTCTACCGAAGCATAATATCGTAAATAAACTCAGCACCACAATAAAACCTCCATCGAAACATCCGCAAGAAGACAAAAAAAAAAGTCGCTGAAAAAGGGAAAAAGAAAAAGGTATCATGCATATTACAAGCTCACTATACCGACGTCGACTGTCAGAGGTACAAATCACAGCTGACCGATTCGCTTAATCTTCGTAATTTCCAAGGTGCAGCCGTAGCCTTGTTTTCTCTCCTCCTCCCTCCCTAGACGCCACCGCGGCTTTTAACGGTCCGAAGAAACGCAAACTCAATCGATATGGCCATAACACGAGCTCCGCCTAGCGCACCGGCCATCTGGCCGACGGTCGAACGCTTTGCACGCAAACGGCCCCTCGAGGAGCCGGCCCTTCTCTCCAGTGTATATATTGCACGCCCGATAAATCGCCGCGACCGGCCGAAAATACCTTCGAGGCTCGCGCAACCCCTCTTGCCGCCCCCTCCTCCAAATATATATATGTATACAACCGTATTATCTGCTCTCGCCCTTCTTCTTTTCCGAAATTACTTGTGGACGCGAGCTTGCGTATATTTATACAAATCTTGACTTTTGAGGACTTTCTATATAGATGTTGCTACACGGAGAAAAATTTTCCATTAAAAATTACCATAGTTTTCCCTAAAGCGAGGACAAACTGGAACTATAAAAAAAATTGCGATAATGAATAGCAAATTTTACTGTAAAT
>JAWWEN010042067.1:0-12889 GCA_035582955.1 Sycophila texana
TATTTTTACTTTATCTTAATTTTTTTAGTAACGAACTATGCCTATATTGTAATGTTCACTATAATTTTCTTGTAAATGTTACTGTAATAATTTTTAATAAGAATTTTTATGGTACTGATTACTATCACTTCTAGTGTGCGTCATATGTTACTAGAAAATCTAGTAACTTTCTAGTAACTGTTACTATATTTTTTCTCAGTGTTATAAAATAACTAATTTCTATAATCGTCTAAACGGATTATCCATTTTTTTATATATAGCCTTTAGATAACACTAAAATATGTAAAATTATGAATACAATTCACGTTATCTTCATCTTAAATGTTGAATCTTAAAAGTAAAATAATAAAATACCGTGAGATGTAAAGTCCCATCAAATCTCGCCTCAATACCTTCGATACCTGTGCACGCTTCCACGCGATAAAATCTAAGGAAGGTAACAAAACGATAGCGATGTTCGCAAAATAAATTCCCTTAAGAAATTACCACGTCATCGTAAACATCGTCGCGAGTCAATCAACGCCGATTCAGACCCTTAACGTCTCGCAGAATTCCCCGTAAAAGTCAGCGTCAAAATTGCGATCTCCGCCGGCCGCCACTCGCCGTGTAATCTCCCGCGAACCCTCAATTTTTCGCGGGATACTCGCATCGCTTTCGGAAGTCGTCGGGGAATCGAGGCCGCAAAAAAGGTCCGTCGAAGGCGCAAAAATAGAGGAGGCACACGTATCATTATTCAATAACAGGTGTAGCGCCGAGCGGTATGCAAGGGGCCTCTAATTCACGGCTCTCGCGGCAAACGGAACGCGGGCGACGCTGGAATCGCGCACCGGCGGAGGCTTACCCGAGATTAAACGAGTTACGTGCTCGCCGGCGATTTTCCAACAGCTCCAGATGCTCGCGGATAGGCTGTACTGGTCGAAGGTCTCCGACGCGACATTTGCAATTCATTGAATGGAGCGTCGAGCCTCGAATTTATCTGCCTGCGGATTGGAAATTAAATTCTTAGGGTATACGACGATTCGGATTGTTTTATCGCTGATTTACGAGTCTCGTTGACAAAAAAAAAAAAAGAAGGCTGAAGGTTGGTGAAACTAATTTATACTTCGCGACGTTGTGTCTTAACTGTGCCGTATAAACTACAAGCGACGAGTGTCAAGCGTGCGTTGATTGCGCGGCTTAATGTCTCGACCGAAATGAATTGATTTGATTTACGACGAAGGACATTAAAATAACTCTCGACCTATCTGTTCGTTTTCAATCAGCCTTGAAAATAAAAAAAAAAAAAACTAAATATAAATTATTCGAATAATAATAACATTGTTAAAGAAACGAGCGGAGGTCTTAAATTCATTAATTCACCATAAAATTTTACTGCCGCGAAAGTGCACAGTCGTTCAACGTGACATTCATGAGCGCGCGGAGGCACAACGCCTAGAGTTTCGGGCGAAAAAAAAAATTCCGCGCGCCGATAAGCGGCAGATAAGAAAAGCAGCGGAGAAAAGAGGTTTCTATTAATAATAGAGTGCACATATGCGCGCAAAGAGCCAAGCGCGGACGAGCCAAAGGAACTATTCAGCGGCGGCCTCGCGCTTTCCGGAAGCCGGACAAAGAGTAGCGATCCCCGGCAAACTTATAACGACACATTGTCCACGCGGAATTTCCGCGAAACTATCGCCTCGGCGCAATTATCGCGGCTCCCGATTACTCCCGTTGCATAAGCGCGTGCAGCCTCCCCGCGCAAAAGATACGCCCGCCCCCGAGTCGAGGGGGAGGAGGAGGGGGAGGGGAGCGCCGACGTGCAGGAAGGAAGTCCTCGAGAGCACGCGCGCGCTCAGCGAGATATCGGCGCGATATGGGCTCAAAAGAAGCCGCCGTGTACCGAGCGAGGGCGACCTGAGCCTCAAGCCCCGGGAGAGGAGTCCCGAGACCGAAGAGAATTTCGACTGTGCGATCGGTCCCCTTTCTTCTTCTTTTTTTTTTTTATTTCGCTATGCGGAATTGCTCTGAAATTTGGACGTCGTTCGTGAGATAGCAGACTTTTTGTGGAGGTATTCTGTAAATTAAGAGACCGTGAGATTATCACTGATTTGATCAGTGATTGCGCTTTTCACTAAAAATTATCAGTTGATTATCTCTCCTTTAACAGTGGTCATATTTTCTATTTTATATTTTATGTTTTGTATTTTATGTTTTGCATTGCAGCTTAAAAAAATTAATGAATATAATAGTTTATTTTTAGCGATATTTTACTACAAGTAGTGAAAAAATTTTCACTTCTTATGGTAGTGAGTATTGATTATTAATCATGACATACTTTGACTCTTTAAAAAGGTACACATATATACACTGAGTTTCAATGATTATCCACGGTTTTAAATTTAGGGAATAGATTTTTTTTTAAATTCAAGATAAGAACATATTTCCTTCAATAATCATGAGCGATATTTCAATAGTGGTACTTAAAAAAAAATGAAAAAAAAAATGAGAAGTATAAAGTACAAACATTACGAGGCTGAGAGCTAAACGTTCGAAAATATAAAGTTGAAATTCTCGGAGTGATACACCCGCGCAGGCGAAAAAAGCGCGATGGAAATTTGCATGCGACGAGGAGTCGCGGCCAGGAACAAAGGTGGCGAGAACGGCGAACAGCTCGCCGCTTGTACTGGGCGTTCACGCATGACGAAGCTTACACGAGCTTGCATCACGCACGAGCTCACCGGAGCGCGCTTCGCGATCGACTGCTTTTTCATGCAACCTCGGCGCAAGCGTTTCCGACTAATTGGCCGATCCTTTGCTTTCGGCCGCATTATAATAGTCGTACGACGCAAACTCGTATGCGCCACATAATTCGCAGCCACAAAATTACATTTTTATTTAAAAAAAAAAAAAGCTTCCAATTGAGGTCGAGGCTGATAGATTTCTTGGTACCAGGGCAATATTGTTTGGTGGCAATTAAAACTATTTGAATTTTCAGCGAGGAAAACTGAGCGAGGCACAATAAAAGTGACTTATAGCTGCAGTTAAATTCAAAACGCATAAATTAATTGTCTTCAATTAAACATACTGCAAGCTCGTCTTTTTTCTGAATTTGAATTCTCTTTATTTTCCCATCCGTCTTTTTTCGTTGATAAAGTCTATTTCTCTAGCGAGTTAAACATTAAATTGGCGATTTCTAAATCGAAAATGTCTATTAAAAGCGCAGTATAAGATTAATTCTCTAATGGACATCGAGGCGGACGATAAACAAACGCGCGCCCGGCCGTTCACTTAGAGAAACAAATGTAAAAAAGAAACGTCCCGGCGTCTGGTTCTTTCGCCATTTTCCAAGCTGCGCGCGTGAAATTGACATTAGGCTAAAGCCTAAAGGCAGTCGGTTTGTTTTCAAATGGAGCTATGAATGACGCACGCACGACTGTGCGTGCGCCGATAACCGATATTTTTAGAGCGCAGGGAGCCGACAGACTTGGCGATCCTTTTTATTTTGCCTTTTTTGCAATTTCTCCGATTCCTCCGTCGCTCGCCGTCGGACCGTAGGCCGATTAGACTTCTCGATTCGCGGCGCCTAGGCGAGAGATAATAATCCGCCTTGATCTGCGCAAATAATGACATCACGCTGATAATATTGGATCTATTAGAGAAAATGAGGAATGGCGTTCCCTGGAGTGTCTCTTCTGAATGAAAATATTTCAACTGTATTATATAAGTATTTTAATTGAGTAGTTGTGCTTAAAAAATACTTGACGCGCATAATAAATCACGGATTATAATTAATGCACTTTTAAATGAAAGATAATTAGTTTTCGACGTGCGTATCGTAAAGAATAAATTGAAATATTAAAAGGTCATTTTAATGTAGGCAAAATGAAAAAAAAAAAGACTTTTGTTTTGCAACGGCAAAATGGAGCAGCGAGAGAGAGGACGATTCATTTAATTATGCTCAGGGCGACAGTAACGCGAACAACAACGAAGATTACGAGGCAGCTCATCGAAAGGTATAGTTTTTTTTTCCCTCGCATTTAATGAAGTTCTTTATGCATCTACCAATAGCGGGTCTTAATGTCAATATGAAGGCTCGTTTCCCTTCGCGAAAAAATCCCGTCTATTTTCGGCGCATAAGCCATAAATCTTCCGGCGAATGATCAAGAGTACAAAGGAATTTACGCTGCACTAGCGGAGAGCGCACGGCCGTAAACCCGCAAGAACAAATTCTCCCATAACTCTTAGTACGACAGTAAATAGAGATTTTCGAAGTGCGCATAGGATACACAATGTAAATTCTTTATTTGCTCCTTATATAAATGTAATGAGGAAAGAGGGCGTGTAATGACGAAGACAGGCGATAATAATAAAAGCAACCGTAAAGTATTAAATTAAGCAGGCAGTAAAATTTTCATTTAAAAAAAAAAGAATCCAACAGCTTTCGCTATCGATGTGGCAGTAAAATCCCCGAGATGCGAGTGCTGCGTTTGATTCGATACAATGCAAGTACCGTAAAATTCTATTGGATACTACATTTTAATTATTACGATCGACGGCTAAATTTTAATTGTTCTGCCGCTTTAAGGAATTAATAGTCACTTCTTGCGGATGCCTAAGTGCGGCAATGAAATTTAATGAATATTTTCTGCGTTTCCAGCTATTAAATACACCTGATCTTCACACTAAAAAAAATTATGAAAGGTATGCTACAAATTTTTTATATACACTACATTTTTTAAAAAAAAAGCAAACGACTTACTGACGCAAGAGATTTTCGTTACTAAATCCAATTTTGCGAAAATATGAGAATCACTATAGAAATAGTAGAAAGGAATGAAAAAATTTTTTACGTTTCAAATTTTGATCTAGTAAGTGATCAAAGTCATTCGATATTTCTTTATAGCAGAAATAAAAAAGGTAACAAATTTTTTTTTGCAAAATAACTTTATTTCGAATAGTACCTGCGTGCAATAACGAATATGCCTTGATTTTTCTGCTGCTCCGTACTGTCTATCTACAATTATTATCTACAATTTTTCTTTACTAAAAAGAACAATCCGGTCCATAAAAATTTAAAAATAAATAAATACATTTAGATAAAACAATTGTAAAAGTATATTTAAGTCCATACTATGAAAAATGTCTGCAATAAAAATGACTACACTGTTTGAGAAGTGATCTCATATTATTGTCATTCTGAAAAAAATTATCATACTTCATAGTATAAAAATTTATCAAATTGTATTTCTAACTTTTATATGAAATACAGTCGATTTTACAATAAAAAATAGTGACCTTTTTTCGGAATATCAGTCTATACGTAAATGCTTTTTGTCGAATTTTATTTATTGATTGCACACGATGCTTAAGCAAACAAATAATAAATGGGTGATTCTCCGAGAAAGTCTAAATTTTTTTGTGTAAACTCCGTGGTAGCCAAAGCCTCTTGTTCGTTGGTTAATGCTGATAACTCGCAATTTGTAATTCTCTTATCACTCTCAAGTAAATTAAGTTTTATTTATATAAAATTAAATTGATTTTATAAACAAAAAATAAGTCTTAATTTAAAAAAAAATCCACGGAGGTTACACAAAGAAATGTGCATGTTCTCGGAGAATCACCCAAATAAAAAATCACATTGCCCATGTAGTCCAGGGAAATTAGCAGAATCTGCAGGCAGTATTCTAAATAATTAAAGAGAGCACTTTTTTTGCATAATCGTGTAGGTAACATGTATAGGAATAAACAGGCACTATAGAAAATTATGATTTATCATAATATGATTTACACGATTATGCAAAAAAGTGCTCTCTTTAATTATTTAGAGTGATTTTGCTAATTTCCCTGGACTAATGAAAAAATCCGCTCACTCGACTAAACATTGACCTGCATGAGACTTACCGCGCTTGCGCCCGGGCCACCGAATGGGCGGCGGCCTGTACTCGCTCGGGTATCGGTAGCTGCCGCGTTGGGGTGGCGGGCAGGGCGCCGGCTCGTAGAGTAGGACGCAATGCAAGTGGCACTTGCGTCGGGGCCCTAATTGAATCTGCGGGGGTCGCGGCCGGGACGGCGGCGGCGGCGGCGCCGGTCGGATGTAGATGTACGCCGAGGGCTCGACCGAGCCGGCCTCCCGGCGCTCGCGGCTCGTGTCGACAACGACGACGGGCAGCCTTCGAGGCTTCAGGAAGACTCCGCTGCCCCGGTGTCCCGCGGATACCGCGGCCACGAGGCACAGCAGCAGCAGCAGCGGCAACGCGAAGCCCGACAGGCCCAGCTCCGATTTTCCGCGGCTCATCGTGCTCGGATCTCGTACCCCATTGCTCGCGGATTCGCACACTATGTCCTACGCCGTCTCGCGCGCATCTTATACTCGCGACACACCTGCGCGGCTTCCTCACATCCTCGGATCTTTTTTACGTTTGTTTTTTTTTAAACACTTTTTTTCTACTTTACGCTACTTTTTTTTTTGTCGATCAATTTTCGTTATTTATATTAAGATTATCTCGATTACCGATACTCTCTTTTTCTATCGATCAATTTTACATTTACGAAGATCACGATAATCTATGCTTTATCTTTTTTTTTTTTAAAAAACGTAAAAAAATAGAATCACAATCACTCGATTATACTTCCACTCGCGAATAATTTGATTCGGCACTTGATGGGGGCGAGTCGCGTTCCACTATACGGAAGCGGCGAGATAAGGCCTGAACTTTGGAGGAGAAATCGGCGGAGGAAGAAGGCTTCGCGAGGCGAGCGGAGGCGCGCAGCTGGCGACTTGGTGCACCGCGGCGCGGAGCTCGTGAGGCACTGGCCCCGCGCGCCGGTGAGCATTACTCCGTTGGGCTCCGCGCGCCCCACCGCCGCACTCGCCGCTCCGCGAGCACCGTGGAACCCTTCCTCGGTATCGCCGGAGCTGACTCTGTTTACCGAGAGCTCGGCACGTGGGTGTCTCGCGGCGAAATTCGACTATGAGACAGCGAAAGGAGAGCACCGCTGACGATTCGGGATTCGAGGGGCCTTTGTGGAAGCTACGTATACGGGAATCGAGAGGTTTTAGAAGAGATTTTTTTTACACCTGGAAAGTTTAATGAACTATTTCGCGCTACGGTGATTTTTTTCATTTTTTTTTTTTTTTTTTAACAGGATATTTAAATATCGCGCCCATTGTTCATTTCTAAGGATATTTTGAAATAAGTACAGTGTAAGTAAATCGCGAGGTTAAACCTTAGTCATGGATATTTTAAAGTATCCATTGTTCGTGACCTTTCTTTTGTGAAAATTCATATAAGAATATAAAAATAAGTTATTTAAGTATAAGAAAAATAAAAGAAAGTTATAGCGGTAATAAATTGTACATCAAAATATAATCGTGTTATTTACAAAAAAAAAAAATGTATTTAACACACAGAAGCGTTATACGATCAAACACTGCAATTTTGAGCGAAGCAAACGGTATATATAAATGTTTCCTTGAAAAAAAAATCTTCTCGTGTACAAATTAATTTGCACGCATCATCGCACACCGCCATCACACACACTCCTATCTCGCGATCTAAATTTCAAGCGAGATGAATCGAGCAGCTCCGCAGTCACGTATAATACATCTAATTGAACTCATATACCCAAAGTAAAAACTGGCCCACGTGTATACAGTAAGCTCCGGCAATTTTCTCCCTCGCTCGCAGATTTGATCTCGGCGCGACGCGCGCTCCAGAAATCTCGGCGCGTCCTTTCACGCATTGCATAAATTATTCATGCGCGAGCAATCAATGGCGCAACGCGCGGTAAGTAAATTTTCGCGAGCGCGCACACACAAAAGGGTCGAGAGCGGCGGGGGCGTTGGCCTTGGAGCGCGCCGGGCATGAGGATCTCCGGGGAGTTTTGGCGGCGATAAGATCGCTCGGTGTTTGTGCTGCGAATCGCCTCGGCTGGGGTGGCACGAGTAATCTAAGATTTGTTTGACTTCTGTGCCGGGGCCCCCGCTCGCTGCGAAAATTCCTGCATCGAGATAAAATTCCCAGGCGCGGTAATTATATTTTTTTTTTTACTATTTATTTATTCCTTTTTTTTTCATAGCCCGCTGTATCGGCGAGAACTCGTGTTTCTTTTTTGCTTGTATAACTGCTTGGTCGATGGAAATATTGACAAATTAAACGGTATTATGCGAGTGTATTCGGCGGGAATTCTCGAGGGAATTCTCGCAGGTGCTGTCGGCTTTTATAGAACTTTAAGATATTTTAGGAGGGATCGGGAGAGGTGCTTGCTCTACTGGAAAAAGTGCTACTTTATGATTAATAGTTTTTATTTTGTTTTTTTAATTATTTCTAATTGCATTTCATTATAATTGTGTTTCAATTATTTATTAGAGTTTTATTTTAAATTCAATGAAATTTTTATTTCGATTAAACTATTATATATCTTTAAAAAACTATGTGAAAAAACTTTAAAAGTCCGCAGGTAAAAAGGTCAGTGTAATCCGATCGTTCACGCGCCTAATATGCCAGATCAGTAAATGCGACTTTCGAAAGAATCGAGCCGTCAATTCGCAGAAAAAATTCTTTCTTCTTAACGGCCTGCTGATCGCACATAAAAAGCGCTAAATTTGATAAAAATTAAATTTAAACGGGCCGCTTGTACCTCCATTACCTACTGAACTGTCTACGAAAAAAATAGCAGTTGCGATAATGGCTCTCGGTGGCAGCGAAATCTCTAAGTAAGCGAATATATACGCTTCAGGTGGGTTCGTTAATCTCCGCGTTGAGTATATAGCGACCTCACATCTCGATCGTTGAGTAATTAGCAATTATTACTGTAATTGTGCTTATCAGCATGTCCGCCGGTGCGATAGCGCTCGATGTATACCTCAAACTGTATCGACTGCTAATACGGTACATTTAAATAAGTCGTTCCAAGCTCGTTCCAATATATCCCACATTTTTCTAGTCTTCTCGTTTCGATTTACATTGTCGACCGGCCAATTAATTGAGATACTTATCTAACGATATAAAAATAAAAATGAAGGCAGTTCGCCTCGAAATTTACTAAAAAAAAACGGCGCCTACTCATGTTTAAGGTAGTGCGTTATTTGATCAACATTTCTTCCTTATTTCAATTTTATTTCAATTTTAAGTGCCTATATAATTTTTAATTTCGTTACTCCACATGTCAATGTTTTATACTAATATTGTACGGGCTTTAAAGTTCCGATTTACATTGTCGACCTGCGAATTAATTAAAGCACTTATATAGCAATTTAAAAAAAAAAAAAAAAATGAAGGCAGTACGCCTCGAAATTTACTACAAAAAAATTATTAAAACGCATACGTCGTGTATTCTTCAAGCAGAGAGCGGCGCGATGCTTTCGCCTCTGCATACTTCGGCGCGATATATAAAGCGATCGTCCAGCGAGTCGCAAAAAAAAAGAGGAAAGCGGCGCGAGGGGAAAAAAGGCGGAGGAAGAGAAGAAGAAGGAGGCGCAGACCACACGGCAAGTTAAGTGCTCGCTGCTCTCCGGCGGCGGCACGCAGGTGCCGCTCGCGCGACCCCCGGTTGTACTCAGGCGCGCAATAATAGAACGCCCATCGGCCTTCGCCCATTCGGCTAACAAGGGCCGCTCACGGGCCGTGCACTACATCACGGTAGTCGCCGCAATCAGGATGCCGTCCACGGCCGAGCGCCAATAAAGTAATTTGTTTATTTCGCCGACGTGATTTATTCGCCGGAGCTGCTCCCGATATTCCGCCGCTCGGCTCGCCTAGGAGCATTCCCGTGAGGAGGTTTGATTCTCCGGGCGATCGCTTCGCTTCGACGTCCCTTCTTCGTTTTTTCTTTTTTTTTTTTTTTTTGCAAAATTTTCCGTTCGAGCTTTTTACAAGCTCGGCTTAATAAACTGCCGATAAAAGTTTCAGTTAATAAGATAGTTAAGCGCGTTAAATGCTAAAAGTAATCAGCGCCGGGGATCGTCAATACAATTAGCCGAGCGCAAATTAAACTTGCACGAGTCGCGCGGCTAAACCCTCCATTACGATCGAGGAACAAAAAAATAAAGGAGAAAAGTCTAAATGGCAAAAAAATGAGCGAACCAGTGTAACGGTATGTACGTACACTATCGCGGTGGCTTAATTAAAATGCGCGATACGAGTTTTTCCATAAGCGCGAACATGTATATCTCCTATCGCGCTTTACCAATGTGCGGTGCAAGCAACTGGCATCGCGCCGATTATCCCCGTCGATAGAAAACGCGTGGCTTTGAATCAGGGAGTAAGTAACTTGATGCACTCGTCGTTATTGCGTCCGGCGAGCGAATTTTCGACGCTATATGCAAAAGGCCGAAACAGCTGGTGGCGCAATCCGAGAGCTTGCAGATTTCAACGGTGCAATGGTATGTATGTCTTTGGACGCGTGAATTTTTTTTTTAATGGATTTAAAACGCGCGCCTTTAAATTGAAAGCAAAATGTTTGCGGATATTTTACTTTTCTTGTGTCAAAGCTGTCGTTTTATTTTACCAACAGAGTTACATAAATTCGCAATAAATCACTGGTGTAAGTGCTCAATTATTAAAGGCTGTTTCATTTGTATTTCTTCACCGCAGCTTTTCATATCTTGTTCTCGAAAGTTTTTTTTCAGACTTCCAAGATGTAAATGATACCATTTGCACTAGCATAATATGATTTGCATTTTCGTTACAAATTAATCAAGCTTATAAAGCCGAGCTGCGATAAATCACGAGCTGCTGCAAGTAATTCTCTAAAGTGCGTATCACAGCCGGCTATCAGATAAGCGATTTTTCGGGCCACAGAGTCGGCGCCTGCTCGTTAGATAATGCCACGCATTAGCGATCTAATTTTTCCGTCCAATCACCTTATCAAGAGCCAATAATAGCCTGATCGATTTGCGCCTCTTCCCGCGTCGTACGAATTCAAAATTCGCGGCTAGTACGAAAATCCCGCTTTTCCGCACCGGCAACGATTGCAAATAAAGCGTTACGGAGTTTGTCCCGGGCTTTATTGTTATTAGTCCCGTCCAATCACCGTATCAAGAGCCAATAATAGTCTGATCGATCTGCACCTCTTCCCGCGTCGCACGGAATCAATATTCGCGGCTCGATCGTATGAAAATCCCACTTTTCCGCACCGTCGACGATTGCAAATAAAGCGGCGCGGAGTTTGTCCAGGGCTTTATTGTTATTAGGCTCGTTAATATCCGAGAGACGGACGCCGAGCGCGACTCGCTCGGGGGTGCAGCGCGTCCCCCGGCCAAACTGGTTTACCGCTTGCTCTCTCAGTCTCCTCGCTTTTCCTATTTTTTTTTCTTTTTTTATGGGTGGACTGCAGCCGCCTTGCGACATGCATTAAAAAATTGAACTGCCTCACGTGCCGAATGGGTAGGCGTTTGTTTTGACGCGTGGGAAAGATGAATCGATAAGGTAACGATCTGTCCGAACTGCTCGTCCGGATTAATTGGAATTTCTATTAACGCGCCTGAGATTCTGCTTTTATTTAATTTAATTAACTTTTTTTTCTTTCTTTTTTGCTGCAAGTTACGAATGAGCGGATGCTAAACTATCATATTATAGCGTCAGTCAATTTAAATGAACTGGAAATTTATTTGAAAAACTGTAGACCTACGGGAAAATCAAATATATTTGAAGTCGGCAAAAGTATCCTTTGTAGGTTTATGATCCACGACGAAGGAGGGAAGCTGATTTTACAATTAATTACTCTGAGCGATCGTAAATTGCTCGCAAGATCCAATGTATAGGTGAGCGTAACTGATAACGTATAAGCGCCTATCTTATTGGCTTGATTCCTTCGGTCAAAAGTGGAACGCTCGAGGGGACCGAATTACGAAAAATTTTAAATTTAACTTGAGCGCTAAAACTTACGTCACAATAAAACTCTCGTAAACACTCACCTGAAACAGAAAACAAACAAAAAATCATGAAGTAATTGTAAGTTTAGCGATAAAAATATTTCATTATTAATATCATTAATATAAATTTTTCTGCTTCAAAAGTAGAACGCACTTGACGGCTGCCCTGGAGGGATAATTTTAATGTTTTGACAATGGGCAAGCAGGTACGGTACAATCGTCCTCCAAAGACTAATTATTTGCATAAATTACAACGTGCGTCCAACGGTATTATACAGACTCTATATAAGCTTCACGCTAAATACAAAATAAATGCGAAACATATTATTTGACAAATACACTCATTGTTCCCGATAAAAAATCTCACAATCGCGGCACACCAAATAATTTATATAACCACGCGTTTAACACCTACTCTCCCACATCGGAGAGCTGAAAGCGCGGCCAGTCCATTTCGATCGTATCGAGAATCGTTAATGTTATCAACGCGTCCCTCGGCACAGTCATAATCCGAGGAGCCGCGAGGCCCGTTAGATCCGCGGGGCCCGTTAGAGCGGTGGGGGAGGTCGACATCGGCGTATCCACGGCGCTCAATCGTGAATCTCCCGGCGCTCGGTCTTTCATTACCCTCGGCTGCCGACTGCTCCCAATGCATCGGGCCGGGATTTATTGTGCCTCGCGCCGCGACCTTACCGAGCGCTCGTGAGCTCTGCCCTCTCGACTTTACATATTGGCCAGCTATACGACGGGGGGGACTTTGGCGAATTTATCGCGGTTATTATTCGACGCGATGTGAAAATTCTCCCTGCTCTGCTATGGCTGTTTATTATATATTGGATACCGAATTTTATCCCGAGCTTAGCAAAGACCACTGCTTTAAGAGGGTCAGCCTACCTTAAAACTTGTAAAGAAACGTAAATAATTAATGATGAATGGTTTTTATTAGAGTTAATACTTATTGGGGAAAAATTTTTTTTTTCCGTAATATGTTTATTGGAGAACACTTTTTAATTATTCGGAAGTCTGAACTCACCT
>JAWWEN010042078.1:0-12886 GCA_035582955.1 Sycophila texana
GAGAGCATGGAGGCGCTTAGCGCGGGGCCCATTTGTTTTTGATACGTTCCCGACCGAATGAACCCCCTTAAGGAGAATGCGATCGCCACCCTAGGTTAAGCTGGTTTTAAGAAATATTATTATTTATATACACATATCTCATTATTATTATAAAATTATTATTATGTGTATTATATTTATCGATTAATGAACGCATTTAAAAAGAAAAACTTGAGTCCTGCACACGAACTCTCTCCGATGTGCAGCGTTTAGAATTTTTTATTTTTTTTTTTTCATTAAAAATAAAAACATATTATTTTATTTTATTTAATAAACCGCGTACGTCACAAATGACGTTATAATATGACGTTATTTAATGACGTTATTGGTGATGCTTCAAATTCGGACCTTCTATAACGTCATTTTGTAACGTCATTTAATGTTAAATAAGGTTATTTATGTGTTGCGAAGTGATTGAAAAAGTAAAATAACGATATTTCTCAATTACATTTTAAAATTGTGACTTTATTTAACGTTATTTCTCGATTACATTTAAAAATTGAAACCTCAGTTAATGTTATTTTACGTTATGAATTGAGGTCATTATAACCCAAATGTACAAAATGACCTCATTTCAAGACGTAAAATAACGATAAATTAGGTTACAATTTTCAAACGTAATCGGAAAATAATGTTATTTTACTTTTTCAATTACTTCGCAACACATAAATAACGTTATTTTACTTTTTCAATCACTTCGCAACACATAAATAACGTTATTTAACATTAAATGCGTTACAAAATGACGTTATAAAAGGTCCGAATTTGAAGCATCACCAATAACGTTATTAAACGACGTCATATTGTAACGTCATTTTATAACGTCATTTTCAGCAATAGGGTACAAATTGATTCCTACAATTTTCTGCGAAATGATAGGAATCTGCTTTCTACCGTTAATTCTAAGCATAAAAATGGTAAGGGAAGACGCTTCATGCAAGGAGGTGGAATATTTGTGTATATACGATCTGGTATTACTTTTAAAGTGTTTGAAAAGTCGAGAATTACTAATGTTAACGAAACGGAGTTCATCCTATTTGAAAAGGATCAACGTATTTTAGTAGCGACGGTTTACAGGCGTCCGGAAGGTCACGCTTTAAATTCATTTTCTGCTGTTCTGCATAAATATTACCACTTATATTCGAATTTTGTACTTTTGGGTGACCTAAATTCGGATCTTTTAAGTGCAGAAAATTCACCAAACTACTTTTACTCGCTTTCACTCATAAATCATATTAATGATCTTGGTTTATTTAATGTTCCGTTTGGTGCAACGCATCATGTCTCCTCTGTTGGTACATGGCTTGATGTTATATTACTTGATTCTGAAGATAAATTGATTGCATTTGAAAAATCTCAAGTACCCTTTATCTGTAATCATGATTATTTAATCATTGACTAAAAAATTAAAGTTCCTACTGCTTTTACGAAATCTATCACTACTCGTGACTTTCGTAATGTTGATAGCAAAATTTTTTCAGCAAAATTAAAATTACAGCTTGACATGTCTACTTTTTCAGATTTTGTGGATAGCGATCCAAATGCCCTTCTTACCCCATTTCAATCTATTGCTTTAAATTTATTAGATGAGCAGGCGCCTTTAGTTGAGCGCTCGATTAGGAAACATGCGTCGCCTTGGATGAATAAGGAGCTGAGAAATCGGTGTCGTGAGCGTGATAAAACTTATATTAAGGCTAAGTGTTTGACAAATCCAGCCCTTATGGCTAAATACAAGGTTATGCGTAAGCAGTTAAAATGTGATATTCGACTAGCGCGTGAAACTTTTGTACAACTCAATTGAAAAATGTCACTGATGTATCAAAAAAATGGGCCTTGCTAAATAAGACTGGTGCAATAGGAAGTAAGTTAAGTTCCCCGTTAAGTCTTTTTCTGCCAAAGATTTAAATGAATTTTATGTGTCTGTCTGCTCGGTCCATCCGTAAAAATACCGCTAAATTATAATGCACCTATCTTTGATATTAAACCACTTTCATATGTGCAAGTGCTGCGAGTGATGCACTTACTAACTGCAAAGGGCGTAGTATTGATGGTCTACACTTAAGCTATTTTAGAGATTCCTTGCCTTATGTCTCTAAAACTATGACTGACATCTGTAATACCTCAATATCTACAGGTATTTATCCTGACGTTTGGAAAAAAGCCATGATTATTCCGTTAAAGAAAGGTACTAAAATTAATTCGCCCTCGGATACCAGATCTATTGCTAATCTGGCTCACTTTGCGAAGATTTTTGATAAATTAGTTACCTCCCAGCTCATGGACTTCTTGGAAACCAGCGACTTGATTTCTCCATTGCAATCTAGGTTTCGTAAGAACTACAGCACCCAATCTGCCATGGTTAAGGTAACTGATGAAATACGGCGAGTTATCGACCAAGAAATGGTCATAGTTCTTGTCCTTTTTGACTTTAAGAAAGCCTTCGATTCTGTTGATCATTCTATACTTCTTCGTATATTAAGGAAAAAAAAACTGTTCTGACAGATTTATCAAATGGCTTTTTTCTTACTTAACCGGCAGATCCCAGGCTATGATTGATCTTCGTGACTTCCTGTCTGATTTTATTAAACTCTCCTCTGGTGTCCCACAGGGGTCAAACCCTGGTCCAGCTATTTTTTTAGTATTAATAAATAGTATTATTAAGTCCCTTCGGTATTGCCAATGATCACGCATGTTGTTCGCTGATGACTTTCAAATTTACCTCCAATGCAAACGATCTGACTTATGTCATATTATTAATTTGCTAAATCTTGAAGCTGCAAATGTTGCTGGATGGGCTGTGAGGCATGGTTTGGACTTAAACCTTTCTAAAACCATTGCAATGGTCTTCGGATCTGATCAAATGCTCATGCGTATTGACTTTTCTAAGCCCGCCGATTATTGTAAACGGACATCATATCAAACTTGTAAACTCAGTGAAAAATCTTGGCCTTATTCTCACCCCAAACTTATCCTGGAATCTGCATGTTTCCCAAATTATTTCTAGAGTCCATGGCGTACTTAAACGTTTGCGTTTCCGTGCTAATATCCTTTCACACAACATAAAAAAAACAATTATTCACTGCGCTTATTTTTCCGCACTTTGATTACTGTTGTCTGGCGTATTCAGATTTACCTGATTATTTAAACTTGAAATTGCAAAGGCTACAAAACCATCTTATCGGTTTATTTTTCGATAAGCGACTAAGTTGGCCATCTGTTGCAAATCATAGAAAATATTTTATGGCTGTTTTCACCTATAAGGTACTCATAACTGAGAAACCATCGTACTTGCTCTCATTGTTTCCTAAACTTGATGCTAGTGTCAGAAGGTCACGCCGCACTGCTCCTTCATCTTTCAATTTGCCCAACCCGAATACCACTACGTTTGCGAATTCATTTAGTTACCAGGCTATGAAACTTTGGGACGAAAAAATTAAACTTCTATAATTAATAATTTGATTTTAGCTTACTTTCGATTTTTATCTATTTTCATTAAACAATATGCTTTAATTTTTTTTGGAAAAACGAAAGCGTAAACCACTCTAAAATTTTTAGGGAACATTGGTACATGTATAAAGGCTCTCCACGATTTTTTATGAAGAGTTATTAGTGAGAAAAATCATCGAATTTTGATAACGGTAAATGGAAAGTAAGTTTAAAAAAAATACAGCCGAATTACAATTTTTTCTGAGAAAACGAAATCCTCGGCCACTCTGAAATTTTCAGGAAACATTGTTATACTTATAAGCTGCTTTCATGAATTTTTGTGGAGAGTTAGCTTTGCGCATTAATATTTACTTTTGATAAAGATCAATGTAAAGTAGGCCAAAAATCAAAATTTTTGTCATTTTCGATTTTTTTGTAAAAAAGGAAGTCCTACTCCACTCCAAAACTGAAAGGAGAGTATTCATACTCATAAAAGCTATTTACCTGATTTTTTGTGAAGCAAAAGCAACGAGCGAACTTTACCATTTCGTTGAATATAGGTTTGAAATGGTTCTAGGTCATTGATGGAATAACGTACTGCTTTTGTAACCCAAGTTTTCTGAAAATATAGCTCATTTTCTACAAAAAGTTTCTTTACCATTTTTTTTTAAAGTGCATAATTCAGAAGAAAAATGAGGTTGAAAAAAAAAATTTTCAAAATTCATAAAAAGTGCTATTTTGAGAATTTTTAGCTCTGAAAGTTGATGCTCAAAAAATCTAAAAAAATTCACAGAGGTTTAAAACATTGAGAAGAACATGTAAAAAAATTTTGAGACAAAACAAATTTTTTGATCTTAAATTTGTCAGAGAATCAACCATATTTTTTTATATTTTGTTAGCAAATTGCGTTTGCATTTACTAGTCTATCTATTGTATTCACTATTTTTTGCTTTTGTATTTTCTTTTATACACATTCTATATGCTTGGCGATATTTGGTACATTGGACCTTATCGATAATAAATCTAATTAAATAAAAAATCTCTCTCTCTCAGGTGGATGTTTTCGTTAAGTCTTCATCACGCCTCCCACAGCGCACTCTCACGTATGCGCCCATTCGTACTGCTGCAATGAAAGGCTCCTTCCTGATCTCGGCGTCTGACCTCATAAATACACTCTCCCCCCCCATTCGTTCGTGCCTTCTGACATTGGCAACTTTAAGTCTGCGCTTTACTCTACCCTTCTGGAACGTGACCGCGAAAAATGGGAGAGGAGGTAATTGTAACCTCTCCCGCGTTTTAGTAGTTATTAGTCTTAGTGTTTTCTTGCGTGCGTTCAAATTTTATTACGATGCTCTATGTAATTGTTATGTAATTGTTACGCGATTTTTTAGGTAATTGTTATTGCTCTTGTTAATTTTATTTTTATATTCTTTTGTTTAATCTGTTGGGCCAGATAGGGTCATACCCCAAGGACCCAAATAAAACATTACTCTACTCTACTCTACTCTCACACGTACGGCGGCCACGCGCCCGGCCACGCGCTCTTCGCGGCTGCTCCCGCGACCGCCCTCCATGTGCTCGGCGCACCCCGGAAGCGGTTCTGCGCTGCCCCGGAGGTTACCTCGTTGTCGTCACGGCTGCCTCCACGAGTCCGCGAACCCGTCCCGGCCATCCGAGGCACTCTCTCGCTCGCACTCGTCGACGCCTTTCCAGCTTTGCGGGATCCTGAGGCACGGGAGCTAGGGCTTGTACGCACCGTAAATGTAAGGGATGTTCATTTGCAACGTCACAAGGTTCAACTTATTGTTCGCAATAAATATTTCTATCCGAAAGAGTTTGATTGGACATTTGGTATAATTCGAATTTGATGTTTCTTTTGAAGAAAAGAATGAATCAAAATTGGATGAATGTTTATTTATTTATTTATTAAACCATAGTAGAAATATACAATAATTTTACAAAATATTGCCCATAAATATCACGTTACAAAAGTAACCCAGTAGAGGAAAAATTTCCTGTTCACTAGTCTGGCTCGATATAAACTAAAAAACTTATGAACTAAATAACTTACAATAAAAATTACTATTTTTCGTCGATTGTTCACGATCCGACAGCAACTGCTCTCGCCCGACCATGTCATAAGTAATAGATGTTTAAAATAAATTTAATTAAAATTTTGTTATCTTCCCTCACCGCATTTCAAAAAGAGGGATGAAGTGAAATAAAAATAAGAAAAATTAAATGGCCTCAATCGGCCTCACGGGACACAATACCCCCGGCGCTAAACATAAATAGATGCGCCCAATGGTTCGTCTATTTATGTTCTATGAAAAAAAGGAAGAAAATGCGGAGAAAGAAGAAAAATCGATGATGAACTCATGACATTAGTTTACCACTAGGTGGAGACCGGTTATGTATTCTTATGTACCTTCGTAAGTTTTTGCCTCGCAAGCGATTAGAGAATAGACTGATTACTATATAAAAGCGCTGAATTTTTAATTATTCGTTCTATATTGTAATATGGGCGACATTTGAAATATCAGCGTATGTTGTAATTCCGATCAAAGATGAGTGTGTGTGTGTGTGTGTGTGTGTGTGTGTGTGTGTGTGTGTGTGTGTGTGTGTGTGTGTATGAGTGTAGTACAGAAAAAATTCCAAATTCTGCCGAAAAATGTACGTAAAATTCTGCATAAAATTTTGCAGAAAAATGTACATTAAATTCTGCAGAAAAATATATATATAAAATTCTGTAGAAAAATGTAGATAAAATTCTGTACAAAATTCTGTCGAATACGCCACTGGATTTCTGGGAATATTTTTAGTATTTTTAGGAAGTATTTTTCTGCAGAAAATTCTGCAAATAATTCTGCATAAATTTCGATTAAAATTATGAAACTCTGAAAACAAATTGCATAAAATCCTGCAGAAAATTCTGGAGACGAAAACCTTGCATAAATATCTACCGAAATACGGCTCTTCCGATTTCCGATCTTCGCTTCGCGCCGGGGGCGCTTAGTCCTTCTCCACCTCGGTTTTTCTCTCCAGATTTTTGATTTTTGTAATGGAAACATTTTCTGTTTTATTTTATATGAGTAAAAGAGTTTTTAGTGCGCTCTTCGAGCGCCTCTCCTGGTTTTTCCGGCCTGGAGCCCATATGCTACTCGCCGTCGGATGCTCTTTTGCCGAATTGTAATCGAAAGCACTCCGAGCTTCACGGGGCACTTAATCTAATTTCTAATTTCATCGGGGAAAACTATTGTGCGGCGCCCACGTTAATCTGGCGAAGGGCAACGTTATCGCTACCCATACCTCTATTTTTATTTGGCTGACCGAGCGAAGACAGCGCCGATCGTTCGCGATCCGACGGCAACCGCTCTCGCCCGGCCAGACAAAAAGTAATAAATGTTTAAAAAATAAACTTAATTAAAATTGTTTATCTTCACTCTCCGCATTTCAAAGTAAGAGATGAAGTGAAATAAAAATAAAAATTTAAATGATTTTTCAATTTGCCCACGGGATATAACATCATAAAAGATAAAAAACGCTATCAACTAAACTAGCACAATACTTTCTCTTTCATAGATGTCTGCATCTCTAAAAAAATAGTAATGAATTGAAATTTTCCAAATTTAAAAAAAAAAAAACAAAAAAAAAAAGAACAAAAAAAACTTTAAGGTCAAAACTAATGAATATAAAACCTCCTGAATTTTCAAATTAATTTTTAATCCACATTTGACAAACAAAATTGTATAAAAAAATAACGCTCTAAATCAATTATTTATAATAAATAAACGGAAACCTGAAATAGTATTTTTCGATACAAGTGCGTAAAAGTTGATTGTCACAAGTGGGTGAGTTTATCGCCGGAGCGAAGCGAGGGTGATAATCACCCATGAGCGATAATCAATTTACGCACGTGTGCAGAACGATATTTTATGCAACGACGTCGTAAAGTGCGGATTTAGCACACGCAAGTGTAAAGTAGTACTTTACGCACAGCGTAAAATATATAAAGCATTTTCAAAAAAAAAAAAAAAACTTGCAGATCAAAACTAATGAATATAAAACCTCCTGAATTTTCAGTTGTAATTCCCCGAGACCTTAAAAATTTTCGATTAATTTTGAAGATCGAGTGGTATTCGGAGGATTAATTTTCTCCTTCCGATTTTGGCCGATCGACGTGCAGTATTCGAGGTGGCACCATATAATGCGTGTCAGAATCGTGGAAAACAATTGACAGGCTTCAAGGAATTATCAAAATGAAACCAACGTGAAGGTGTCAAATGGCCGAGAATACTGCACGCTGATTGACCAAAATCGGAAGGAGAAAAATAATCAAATTAATTTTTAATCCACATTTAACAAACAAAATTGGGTAAAATAATAACGCTCTAAATCAATTATTTATAACAAATAAACGGAAACCTGAAGAATGATAAAAAAACACATTTTTTGTCAGATAACATTAAATATGAATTAAAAAATCAAAATACAGCACAAAAAATAATAACTGCAAGAAAAAGATCATTTTCTCTTAGGTGCCATTTTCAAATCTATTTGTAATAATAATGTATGATATCGTAAAATGATGACTTTTAATTGCCATTAACTTATAGCAACTAAAAGTTAATTATTTTGTAGAAGTATGTAATAAAGTTGAATAACTGATGCAGGATAATAAAAGGTACTTTATATCGTTAAGTAATTTCATCTCTTATATTTCATCTTTCACTTTTATAAACTATTTGGGAAAAATCTAGAAAATTCATAGATAAAATCCCAAAAGTTTTAAACTGATACTTAGCAGAAACTAATGTTGAATAAAAAGTGTTTAAAAAGGACTTTTGAAACACTCAGTATATTCAATAAAAAGTTATATAAAAACATCAATTTCTTTTAAAGTACTTCAATGGTCACTGTAAATTACAAAACGGTGATACTTATTGCATTATTAATTTGTAAATTAGCTCGTTATTACTAATGATATTTTATAGGGTAATTTATTAAAAGAGTCATTTAGTTCAAGTAAGATAAAATATTTCATGAATATTGCGTAATGTTTGAATATGCAACAGAGATAATCTCGTTTGCAAAAACAATAAATTGTTAAAAGGTTGTACTACTATAAATAACAGAAATATAGTTATTACTGCTGACTTTATTATTTTTTAGTTTTTTTAAAAATTAAAAAGAAAATAAAAATCCAAAAAAATTACATATTTGTGCAACGCATTTATGAATCTTGTGGCATTTTTTAAAATTGTATTATCCCTGGGAAGTTTAATATTAATTTGGTTGATATAAACACAGTATATAAAGAATGAGTTACAAATTAATGCGAACTAAACATGTGTAAACACCAACTTTACGCTTCCGAATTATATGATATAATAATTAATTAATTAATATAGATTTTTATTATTATGATTGTTGTTGTTACTATTGTTGTTGTCGTTGTTGTTACTATTACTGTTGCTATTGAACCAGTTTCTTATTATAAGGGAAAGTAATATAATCGTATGAAATGATGGAAAATAAGGAAATACAAACGTTTTAAAATGAATGGCTATTCGTTAATACTAGGCTATACAATACTGCAGATTTTTAAACAATGTTATATCACTTTGTAACAAAAAATTATAACTTACTTTCATTTTCTGAGCAGTGGAACAAAATTCAAAATTATAAGAAGTCTAATGATGTAGTTGGACGTACAATCGAAAATAGTATTGCGTAGATGTGCGGTTTCAGCATGAATCAATGGATGTACCTTGCACCAGTAAAGCACTTATTCTCACGTATCTCTTTTACTTTAAGAATTATGCAGTTGTTGAGTAACTCAGCTAGAAAATAAAGAATAATGCACTTTTATAAAATTTTATAAAATTTCAACAGACTTTTTACTGATTCAGTATAGATTTATAATAATTTTTTAATTTGCATTTACTACACAAAGTAATTTTGCAATAATCTAAAAAAATAAGAGGACTAATTTTGGAACATTTTTAACATATATTGAATTGTATAAATCTAATAGTTCAATTTTTCAATTTACAAAAATTTACATTTTATATAATAGGATGAATCAAATTCTTGCTAAAAATGTAGATGATACGTGCAAATTATAAATCAATTAAAATATATTTTAGTTTTACTAGCATAAGAAATTGTTTCAAAAATTCCTGAAAAATAACTAATGCTCGTCCGTACTATACTGTATATCTTTATCTTTTTAATATGAACTTGTTTTATTTAGTATTAACTTTTTTAAATACAAAAATTAATACTTTATGATTGAGTATTATTAAATGCTACTTCTTTTTCACGAAATTTTCTGAAAGTTTCTTACATGAATATAATTAAGATGTGATATAATATACAGGGGGCTCTAAAAGACATGGGGCTATTAGATAACTTGAAAAATTCGAGCTCGAGGAACAATATTTGATTTAGAGGGCTTAAGAGTTTTTGTCTATCCGACGGGATATTTTACAATAACATACCTAGCAAAGAAATTTAAATACGCTAAACGAACTTTTTGCTAATTCTGTTTAGTTTATCTAATAATTTTTATTTCACACTCGATTAATATGACCACTTTTTGCTCCGGAAAATCGGGGCGAAAGTAGCATATATTTCCCGAAAATGCATTTGCGGGGCGAAAGTAAATTTAGCGGGACGAAAGTAAAATTGAATTTTTTTTTATACTTTTCTTAAAATTAAAAAAAAAATGTTTTCTTCATCCCCTGGTTGAAAGTGCGCATTTTTCTACCCAATTTTCGGGTGGGAAGAGAGACTTTTACTCCCGCTGTAGGCTATTGGCGCGCTCTGATTGGCTGCGAGATTCTCGTAGCTCACTGTACGCAGATTTCCCGCGAGCACTCTCTATGTCTCACTCAAAATTTATCCGTAAAAAAGTGCAGTTTCTGTGCAATTAAGGAAAAAATGGAATCTTCATCAATTAAAAATATATTATAATGTTAATCATTATATTATTAAAAATATATTTTGTTAATCATTTCCTTTTACATATGTTTATGATCCATGACCTCGGCTTCGCCTCGGTTTTGCAAAAGTCAGGCGCGGGCATCAACACCCATGCAGCGTATTATAACAGCTGACTCGGTGCACGTGCACTCCGCCGGGAGGAAACGCTGAGCGGCAATCCCTGCTACCCGAAGTGGCCGATGGTGGCACTACTATCGCCGGGTTGAAAGAAATGCAGTAAGCGAAGCATAAACAGCAGCCGACAACGCGTTTTTATTGATTATTTATCAATAATTGAACGCACTTTCGGCCGGTGATCAAGAAAAATATTATACGATACATGGGCCAAAAGTTGGAGGCCCGGGGCGTGCGTTATGACGCCCCGGAACTCCAACTTTCGTCCCTTGTATCGTAATATACTATTGTTAAAATTAAAAAAAAAATTATTTTTTTTTTGTTTAAAATTTTTCGTTAAAACAAATTTATTTTTTATTAAATTAAAAAGTATAAGGGACAAAAAGTGGTCACAATCGAGTATGAAATAAAATACTATACACCGAGAGAAAAGTTTAGTAGCAGTTACACGGAGAGAAATCTTCTTGTTAAAATAACTATATTTTTTATTAATCGGGGGACAAAGTTGGTCTTCGAGGAAAATTTAATATACTTATATGAATATTTAGTACACATTTCCACTAAATAATGCTATGCAGTATAGTAAAAATACGACATGTACTTTTTAGTGTGCGGTATCGTAAAATTTTGGTATCCAGTATAGTAAAATTTAATATACTTATATGAATATTTAGTACACATTTCCACTAAATAATGCTATGCAGTATAGTAAAAATTCGACATGTACTTTTTAGTGTGCGGTATCGTAAAGTTTTGGTATCCAGTATAGTAAAATTTAGGCGACTTTGTGTCAAATGTATGCATGGATTAGCAAATTCTATAGATACTGCGGTCGGTACAAGGGTTTGAGGTTATGTTTCTATCGATAAAAGGTTACAGGCATCGCTGTGAAGGACCAACCGATACCGCTAGGAGGCGTCTCGTAAAATTAGCTCGTAAGTGGCTCGATCACTCGACGATTAGTATATAAGAGAAGTTTAGATCTTTACAAAAAGAATTGCGATCGCGATGATGCGTGATAATATTGTAGGTTGCGATGTGTGAATAATTTGCGATATACCGTTAAAATGTAGGTGAATGGGAAGTATAAAAAAAAGTCTCCGAATGTCGCAGTAACACAAACTAAAACCCAGAATAATAAGACAAACAATTCAGACAGAAAATACTAAAAAGATAATTTTGAAATTAAAATAGAAATATGAATAAAAATTGATATGCAGTAACATAAAATTTGCTATGCGGCATACGAAATTTAAGATACACAGTATAACAAAATTTGCTATGCGGTATACCAAAATTTAATATAAAGTATAGTAAAATTTGGTACGCAGTATAACAAAATTTAATAATTCGAATTTTTACTATACAGTATACTAAAATTTAATAAAATACGAGTTTGTCCTCACTTTACTAAACAGTATAATAATTTTCATTCAAAATTGTTGCAATGTTTATATATACATTTCTCTCCGTGTACTAAAAAAGCATCTAACCGTTGCTAAATTTATAGTGCTATAGAGTAACCTAACTAAGTAACCCCAGTGGAAATAAAAAAGGTATCAAAATGTATGAAAATGTATCAAAGTGTATCAAAATGTATTAAAATGTTGCAATTCGAACTGATTTTTGTCACACTTTGATGCACTTTGACACACTTTGATGCACTTTGACACACTTTGATACATTTTGATACAATTTGATACGTTTCCATTAAAATGAATAAAAATGAAAAATAATGTCTTGATACAGTTTGATACATTTTGATACATTTTCATGAAATTTCATAAAATAAAAAATCGATGATTTGATACATTTTGATACAATTTGGTAGCTTTTGGTACACTTTGGCACATTTTGATACTTTCTGATACACTTTGATACATTTTCATTAAAATTAATAAAATTAAAATCACTGCTTCCATATATTTTGATACAATTTGGTACCTTTTGATACACTTTGATATATTTTGATACAGTTTGGTACATTTTCATTAAAATTAATATTAAAGAAAATCAAATCTTTGGTATGTTTTGATAAACTTTGAAATCTCCTGATACATTTTGATACGTTTAGGTACACTTTGATTCTTTTTCAGGAAAATTCATCAAAGTGTATTAAAGTGTATCAAAAAATATCAAAATGTACCAAAGTGTATCAAAAGGAACCAAATGTTATCAAAATGTATCGAAGCATTGATTCTCATTTTATTAATTTTCATGACAATGTATCAAAACGTATCAAAGTGTATCAGAATGTATCAAAATGTATCAATATGTATCAAACTGTACCAAAGAATTA
>JAWWEN010042089.1:0-12886 GCA_035582955.1 Sycophila texana
TTTTTGATAGTTCCAGTTTGTCCTCGCTTTAGGTAAAACTATAGTAATTTTTAATGGGATATTTTTCTCCGTGTACTTTTAAAATCATCGAATACCTCACTAAAAACAACATATTCTACGCACATCCATAAATACGAGTACGCACTTAAATACATGCTAAACATAAAAACAACTTTTTTCGTATTCTCGAAGTCTATAAATATTCAAATCCCCATAAATCTCATCGCGGAAGAACCGAAATAAAAAAACAAGTCGGTCGCATCAAGGCGGAAATACGCGGGTCGCCCGGACGCGCGCGTCCCGTCGTCGCCTGCCGCTGCCGCTGCACACGCAACCCATCAGATTAGATCGTGCCGACGCGATTTCGCGCGCATGTACGTGCACACCGCGCGCGATAGCGGATTATCTCGAGGCATCGGCGCGCGCGCTCGTCCCCCGATTCCGCGCCCGTGTGCGGCTGCGGGCGCGAGATAAGCAGATATGGCTGGGCGGGTGTAAACGTCGAACTACTCGAAACCGCCGAAAACCGAATACACCGACGTCGATGCGCCTCAACGGCATTTGCGTATTGTATGTATGTGAATGCGGCGTGCACAGGGCGCGTCACTGCCGAGGAATTCGCGGCGGGATCGCTGGCCCGTTATCGCGAAACTGCGCGGATCGGCAGGCTCTTGTACCGTCGCGAGGCGCTCGGAGAGTAGAGGTGTGCACGTGGCTCTCGCGAGTGCTGCGGTGTTATCGATGGAACGGATGCGGAGCTGCGATCGATGGATTCGAGGAGTTCAATCCTTTGTAAATGCGAATTAATTTTGCAGATTTCACGACGGAATGAGTGAATTTTTATTACTTGGTCTGCGGTACGCTGAGAGAATTTTCATGTAAAAATTGCAAAGCTTTTTTTGTAACATTTACAAAGCTTGACCAGCCGTCCAATATTCGGATAAAAATGACGGTGAATTTACCGTAAAAATTTACAGTAATTTTTTTTCACGCAATATCACCGTAGTTTTTACGAGAAAATTCTCTCAGTGTATATATAACGTTAGCTCTGTTCAGGAAAAGCTCACGTTATTTTTCAAGCGAACGAGGTTTAAGTTTTTTTTAAGAAAAGCACTTTTGGAGGAAAAGCATTTTGTCTTGAGAAATCTGCTTTATTTCGGCAGGAAATTCGTCGCGCATCGGAAAGTGCTGATCTCTCCGGAGAACCTGAAACTGGGCTTGCAAGCTTGCGCCGAAAATTGAAAAATATAAACGACTAAAATTGATTATTTACTTTCTAAAGGAAGTATGTATCATAGTTGATTAAAAATTTTACCATTAAATTTTCAACGAAAATGAATCAATTATAATTGTGTAATAAATCATTCAAATTATTTCCAAAACATAAGCATGACGTACTCGATACATTTCCCTTAAAAAAGATAAAAAAAATGCAATGCAGACAATAATTTATATCTGTCATCAATCGCTTACAATTTTCTTTTATGAAATCAGCAATTGCAATTAACAATCTTATCATTGATGTATATGAGTTTACTGTCAGTTTAATATAAAATTGCATAATCGATCAATTACTCCAAATTTTGAAATACAATTACGAAAAAATTCAAAAGTAACCGCAAGCACATGATCTCTCAGGCGTTTTATAATCTCAAAAGATTCATTCAGAATTTTCAACATTCAAGGAAACTTTATACCTCGAAACCTTCTAAAAAGCCTCGGTTCAAAGTGCAACGCACCTATTCCGCGAGACTCCAAAATAGTCTGCTGTAACCGCAATCTGAAAATTTATCGCAGCCATTAAGATGGACGATTGCGCGACATTCTCTGGCTAATTCTCACATAACGAGCACCGCATCGTCTACTTTAACGAACTCACCCCTTCCCTCTCCCCCCTCTTCAAAACCCACTCTATCCACGTATACAAACCACAACAGCGGAACAGATTGGAGCGCGAGGTGCTGGAGTGAAATTTAAATCCACGGAGGCAGCTTTTATCAAGGCTCGCGGCCCGTTTATCTGCGGCGCGTCACTTTTTCCGCGCGCATCGAGTGACCCGCGCGGGCAACTTGAGAATCGCACCGATAAACTCCCGGCCGCTCCCGTGAGTCACGATCGCGAGCATCGGAAGCGATCGTCGCGCTCGTACACGCGCCAACTAATTTTCAAGCGTCTCCAGCACGCTGAGCTTTTTTTTACCTCCTCCTCTCGTGCGAGCGCTCAATTGCCGGCGATTAACTGCAGCGCGATGCGCGATTTTTCACTGCACGCGATGTTCTTTAGAGCCTGGCGTTCGTAGTTTTTAAGCGTTCCATTCCTTTTTTTTCGCTCCGGGAGCGTGAATAGTTTTTTGTTTTTTATTGATTGAAAATTATTTTTAAAACCTACTGGATGCTATACTGCAAGAAAAGTGGGTTGGAAAAAATTTCTGATATTTTTTTTTAGTGGCGGACTGACCTACTCTTGATGGTATAATGTACTTTTCTGTTATTTTTACGACACTCGGAAATGTTTCAGAGAAATGCTACAACAAAACAATACAGTAACGATCGATTGGAGCACTTCAATTTTTATGGCTTTAGGCAATTAAACACTCGAGTTGAATCTGATATTAAATCGTCTCTGAAAAAGAAATACAACGGTAATGCTTTATAAAGGACAGGAAAAGTGGCAATGTACCGGATGCACGAAATAATTTCACTATTATAAAATGTCGACGTAATGAGCGGATGCGTAACTAAAGCTGATGCTTACTATTTATTATTGAAGATTATGTTCGCCCGATAAAAAAGGAATTCCATTCACACACCGATGGATTCGTTGCGCCTTTTAAAAATGGCAACGAACGATAAACGCTTTGTTTGCACTGGCCTTACCTTAACGAGTTCCTTGAGACGCTCGCGGTTGTATACGTTGCCGATCTCCTCGCCGAGTAGAAAGTCCAGCATCTTACTTATTGGATAACTCAGCGGGAAAGTCAGTAACATTGTCAATTTAGTTACGTAAATAGTTTTAGCACCTACACACAGTCCGTGTCTGCTGCATATGGCCTGAAAATTTTTGTATATGTTTATTATGGATATACGACAAATCTGACATAGTAAAAGTTTTTACTTCTTTTAATTTTTTCTAATGTAGAAGTAATTTTATTTTAAAATATTCATAATTACTAATAAAGATAATCTTTCTTTTTTAAGATCGTCTGTTCACGAACTTTTGATAATCATCATTCTGGCTGATAGATTAGCATGGAATCAGTGATAAATTATTCTCTTCAATGATTTAGCCAGTGTCTTCAAAATCCGTATGATCAAATATATTTGAAGAGGATGAATTAATTAATTTAGCCTATTGCCACGTTCCTTTTATTCATGACTTGATAAAATACTTACAATGCGTATATATAAATCTAATACTTTTTTCATCTATTTCATAACCAATTTCAATAATGAAAAACATCTTTTATGTGCATATGCAAATTGTTTTCAATTGTAAGTAAATTGAAATGCGGTAATAATAATTTATTTAATTAAAAATGTCTTAATATAGCATCATATGTGAATTTGTCTCTCGCTTCAACACTTTGATACATTTTTATCTGCGCAATAAATTAAATAAATTGTAAATATTAATATCAATAAAATAATTAAATTGTTTTAAAAATATGATTTTAGCGATCCTCATTAAAAAATATGAAAGCAACAATAATTTACGAGGCATGAGTAATAAACTGCGAAAACTCACTTGTGGCGATATTTCACCGATGATGACGATGGCCAGAGTCGAGCAGAACACAGCAACGAAACCGGACGTCAGCTCCTCCAAGATAATAGTGAAAATAGAGTTGACGAGCACGTTGGAGAACAGAATTGAGCAGAGCAGATAATTTCCGTGGTTTCGCACGGGTTGAATAGTTCTGGCGTATCGTTTCTCCTGAAACGAATTTTTATTTTACCCACATTTCAATTTTTACACTCGTTCGCAACGTGATTCGATTTTATGATTATTCGATCGTACAATTTTATTTCGCAAAGAACAGGATGTGTAAAAGACCTTTCTTAACGAGACTATAATGAAATCAAATTGGCAAATGGTTTTAGTATTTTTTTTTTTAAATTTCTGTGGTAAATTGTGATGTATTAGAAAAAAATGATCAATGAAGAAAGATTGCACTACTAATATGAACTAATGGTAAAGTCACTTTACTTTCTCTGTACCGGTGTTGCAGAGGATTTTCAGTTCCGTCCGGTCGATCGCCATCAGGCCCAAATTCAGACCCGAGAAGAGAGCGGAAAAGGACAAGCACGTTATTATGATAACGATGCAGAGCCATAGTGGAAGCATACTTTTGTAAGTGTGAATCTGAAACAAACGTACATTTTTTACTAAAATTAAAACAAAAATGTTTTACGACGCACTCATTATTTTCCCACTGCGTTTTAAAACTTCAATGAAATCGTACACGAGTCAAAAGTATTATATATATTCCAGTAGCGTTAATTTTATACGCCAGGTATGTCAAAAGTCAATATACTGCTCTTGTAACGATGCATTAAATTTCTTTTCTACGTTCCTTGAGGACACAGACAGACAGGAAAATACGCGTGTTATTTTAACGTTTGAAAAAATAAAATATTAAAAATTTCATGTAATTTAAAGAACGATTAACTTAAATATATGTATGCAAAAAATTGTAATATCGTTAAATCTATTACGTTTATTGTAAAAAATCGTTAAAATTATTTATAGCTTATAACAGAAATAAACTTAGTATAAAAAATAACGTGAATTTATACAATAGTAATAAAATTATGGCCTTTTTTTAGTATTATTATATATAGAATGTAAAAAATAACAGGAACTTACAATTTTATATCTTTCCGAGCCTTGATGTTTAAACAGTTCATAATTATTGTCATTGTCTCTCGGATCGTCGCTCATTTCTTTTGCGCAAATGTAGAAGGGCGAACCCAGTGGAAGAACTATATCAGCAATAGCTGTAATATCCTTCACCACCGACGAAGGCCGCACCTGTAAGTTCACACTATTTTAGTAAAGTACAATGCACTAAAAACTTGACATATTAAAAATTTGTTTAAAAGCGTCGTTAAAGACTTGAATGAAAATTGCTTAGGGACGTGCCCAAGTGTCTCGCTGGGGTAGCAAAACATCTTACACTAAAAATTGGTCGTACCATTGATAACAATTTTTTCAAAACTATCCACATTACTATTTTTTTCAGTATGTCATAAATGTCGACGTGACTCTCGGGTGACTTAAAATACTAAGTTCATTTGGTCTTTATTTATCGCCTCTCTATAATTTTAAGTTCTTCACAATTTAAACATTTTTTAAAATTCATTTTCAAAGTTAAAGTTATTCGCGCACTAACGAAAGAAACTGCAGCATCCAGTAGTTTTTTTTTATTTCACGTATAAAAAAGCAGTGCGTACAATATATATACCGGAGAACTTTTTTTAATAATTAAAACCAAAAATAAAGCAGCTTTCCTGCTCTTTTTCGCATTTAATTAAAACTATATCTATTTCCGGGATTCCCGCCGTAGCTAAAACATTTTCACTGAAATTAAAACGCACAGAAACATTTTTAATAATTAACATACATCGTCCAATTTTATTTTTATACATAAAACATATATTTTATATTTATACTAAAAAACATTTTCGCAATGTGCAAAAAAAATCTTTTTATTTCCTTTTGAGTTGGAAAAATGCAATTCACAACATATGTATAAAACAACATCGACTTCCCAGGAGGATAAAACTTCACATTTCGTTGCAACGTATTTTCGACTGTATGCGAAGAAATATTTTTAGACGCTTAGGGTGAAATAAATAGCATCCGGCGGAAGGGAAGTAACTCGATTTTGCCAATTCAGTGCAGTTCAACAAAATATAATCTATTATAGCCAGTGGCGAATGCCAAAATCCGACTCACTTATCGCGTGCGTCGATAACCTTTAGGTGCATAAAAGGGAAAAATCGGATAAAGTGTCGACGATAAAGAATTAAATCGGGGGCTCACGTAATTACCTCACTTCGAGCATAAATCATTGGACGCACTGTGATTATAATCCAGCTGATAACATTCATCGAATTAAGTAGTGTGAAGGTCTCGAGTATCGATTGAGATGAGATTTTATATTTTTTTTCGATCTGCCTCTTTTTTTTTCAAAACAATCGTGCATTTCGTGTGTTCATTTAAATTACGGCCATTTTTGTTTTTAATAAAATTTAAAATATTTATTCAATTTTTATGTCTTGATTAAAATATATTACCTGAATGTGTAAATCTGGATTCAATAAAGTTGTATTATAACTGTTTTTAACGGAATTTGTCGATAAAGGAAAAACATTTATTGATATTTGAGCATTAGCGATTGAAATATTTTCCATTCACTGAGGAAGCATGGAAAAAGTATTAAATATCCGGAGATTTATTTAACATTAAGCTTTAAATCTCATATTTCACATTCTTTACGCTGTTAAAAAAACGATTAATTATCGAAGGCGGCTGCACATTCTCTTCGTGCTATCATTTAATGTATACCTATCTAATATCATTCAACACGCAAATGCGATGACTATATATTTTCAAAACGCGATCGTAAATCATATCTACCTTCTTTAAACATTCGTACATTAATTTGTATAAAGAGAAATGTACCGTAAGTTTTTATAAATAAAATTTTATGACTCAATAAATAATTTTTTTAGGAATAAAACACATTTATAAGTAGATAATATATTAGTGATAAGTATTAGGCTGCAATCATGATATACATTTTGGATAGTGCCACTCGATAAATTTTTATTGCCTTGTTCAACTGAACTCTTTGACTTGTTACTTATATACTTTTTTTAAAGATTTTTTAAAGATTGTAATGAATATGCAAGTACTATTATTTACGTAAATCAGTAGAGTCTTACACTAACTCCTATAATATAGAACAGTTTCCTTCGTATGTAAAATTATACAGTCTCATAAAAAGTCACACTCGGAATTTAATGGTTCACTAATTCATTCGGACTAGCAGCGCGCGAATTTCAAAAATCGATTGCCATAAAGCTCAGATATTCTCTTAATAGTTATTAAAAAAAATAACAATTAAATTATTTTTATACAGAAAATAAAAATAAAAAACTATACTTACAGGAAATTCGTTGGATTTTATCTTATCGCAAACAGCACCATGCTTGTCCTCCTTGTCAGTGAATGCAATGACAGTGCGATTGGTTATACCAACGCCGAAAAGTCGCACCACGGCGGCACGTTCCGCTAGGATTTGCGGCGTGCCGTCATCATCGTGGTGTAGCTTCGCCGCCGTCTCGACCAGTAAACCCTCGATGCGCAACTCCTTGTTGTTGGGATTCTCCAAAGATCGGCGAGCACGTCCATTTTTACTGAAACGACATTGATTTTAATTAATCGTAATTCTCGTGGTACATCCTAGTAATTTCATAAATGCAAAAAATTGTCAGATTAAAAAAAAATTACTATGGTTTTTAGTTTGACAATAAGAATAGGTATAGTTTTCATTTAATGTTCTTCCGTCGTTGGAGCTTTAGGTAATGTTAAATATTATATTTACGAGCTCTTGTCAGGGATGTATTTCTATTGTAGAAATTTTTATATAAGCTGTTAATTTTACTGTTACAAATAATTTTCAAATTATTCTTCACGTTTTTGAGAAAAAAACATTTAATTTTACTTGAAATTACTGTATTTAAAAATGAAAGATAAATTACACATTTTAACGATAATGATAGTACTATCAATTAATGATTAGTATTTTCAACATGCGATATATGTATGAGTAAAAGAACTGTAGGAATCGCTAATTATAAATTATGTATATATCAACCGCATATTGTAAATTTTATTTCTACGCTTTGTATAGTTAATTGCTATTTTCGGATCTCCGACTTAATTTAATAAGGTTAAACTTATAGTTTAATAAACAGAGAGCACCTAATTTTTCAAAAATATTGCAATAATAACGATGCAGAAACCAGTGTACATATTTCACAATGTCTGAATAAGCAATCGTGATTATTCTGAAAAAAAACGTAGAATGTTTATTATTGAACTATTTTAATGTTTAAAGGAAGACAATAAATCTCGGAACTTAGGAAAATTTATTCGAAAGGAAAATTCGTGATATACTTATTCACAACTAGTCCAAGGAGAAAGTATCACGCGCTACGAAAAGAAAGATCACAAGTAAAATTCTTGGAAAAAAGAGAAATCGACTACATCTGTGTCCAGTCAAAGATAATATAGAAGTAAAAGCTATGTTCCAGCTCCTATAATATCTGGAAATAGCACATTTCGATACAAGTGCGAGAATGTGATTTTTAGCCTCGTGTGACGTTTGCGCACGAGCGAAGCGAGTGCGAAAAGGTCACACGAGGCTAAAATCACCTCCTCGCTCATGTATCGAACAGTATTTTTTTATGCAACGTGTGCAAGATACGATTTTGCGAAGCTGATTTTGAGCATGCGTGCGCAAAGTCGTATCTTTGCGCACGGCGTATCGAAAATGAAAAAAACAGAAATGAATGAATAAACTTAGTACCTACAGTAAGTAAGTCAACATTATTTTTCGTAATAAAAAATATAAAAGCGAACGCGAAAGTACAAAAAATAAAATTTTCTTTCACAAATGTATTTGAGTTACGAGCTTGGCGTGAGAAGAAAAAGAACTTCGATGCGCTGATTGGTAAAATAAATTGAGCAAGCGTCAATTTTTTTTTAAAGTTTGCGTTGAAAGGTGAAAAATCTTAAAACGACAGCATTTTATATTGTTGCATTAACAAAGACCATTTGTTTATATCTAAAAATAGCATTTTGTAAATAAATGGATTGATGGATAAAATGTTTTCATAAGAAAGCTTTCGATGAAACATTCTATCTATATTTAGTTTATGCTATGTTGTTTATTTGAATAATCATTGCACGCGAGCTTTAACAGTTTATCCGAAGTATCTTATCGAAATGCACAGATTTTATGTAATTTATTGATCTTTATTTATATTATCTACTTTGATTCTACTAAATAAATTCACACATTAGTAGATTATGACAGAAAAATATATAAAATTCTTTAAGATAACTATTTGTTGTTTCTACTTCTTTTTTGTTACATATAATATTCTACTCGATAAATTAACGATTACTATTAATAGTTTAAAAAATAACATAAAACTTATATTTTGTCACAAAAAAGATTAATCCATAGTTATCGGTTATTATACCATTTGTAGCTATTGAGAGATAACCGAATATACATCTGAGCTTTTTTAAAATACCATTTAAATTTCCATAAAAAAAAAAGTGAACTGACAACCTGATCGCAAAACTTTTCGAATCGCACGGAGCAGTCTAAATCCAAGTATGTCAAAACCGACCGGAAAACAAAAAGAAAAACATCTTTTCGAAGAATTTTTAACATTTCACTTTTCACCCCCTCTCTGATTTCCAGCCGCTAACGTCAAAAAACGCGTGATGCTAAATTTTACGTCGCATCACCTATCTAAAGGCTGCAATGTTTAACCGGTGCCATCACAGTGGGATTGCAGCAAAGCGCCGTTTTAGTGCATCCTCACCGAAGGGTTCTGTTGCTTGTGCAAGGCAGATTGGAAAATTTTTCCGTGCAGAGGGAATTGACCTCGGCACATAAACTCGTCAGATTGAAGCAGTATGCGCATTACATAAGAATCGCTATACATTCAAAAGATACGCGAGAGAGTCGCGTCGGGGGAACAACTTTTTCATTGTACATGTAATTGCGAGGCTGGCGAATTTTTCCTTTTTCTCCATGGAAGGGGGCCATTTGCTGCTGCACGCGAGCAATCAGTGCATGCGCTCCAGTTTTAGAAGCTTTCGCATTGCTTTTTGTATTTTACATTCTAATTTGGGATAGCGCTAGTTGGAGCTTTGAGATTATATTAAAATCCTTATTAATGGTGTGGTGCTTGATTGCGAGTTGTTGACACTGTGCTGAGTTGTACGTTGCGCGCTCGTTTATAACGTATATATTTCCGCAAACTTTGTAGTATTTAACGTTACATTTTGAATTGAATATTGATGATTTTTCAGCTTGTATTTATTAAACCTTGTCACATCACAAACAAATTCTTAGAAAAGAATATTCAAGATGATTTGTGATTTGTTTAAATTGAAGGTCTCAAAAATTCATCTCTGTTTTCTACGCAGAGTCAATGCCAGTTTTGAAAAATTGCGTATAAAATTGATGAATGAATATTCAAGGTGACCCATATAAGAGATTCTAAGATGTAATAGATGTGCATGAAAAGAAGGCCAGCCATTGTCGTCATATTGGCATTTGCTATGTGCATTCTACAGTGGAGGGATGAAGAGAATTGACTCCAGTGCACAAGGCGTGGCAGAAGTGAGGAAAAAAATTTGATTCGATTCGACAATATTTCACATTTTAGATTCGAATTTAGTTCCACCTCAAAAATCAGAGTTAATATAAACAAAAAGGAGATTTAATCAGAATAAGATTTAATAATTTGTTCACCTGCACATTCATTTACATAATTTTATAATAATAGTTACGAGACCATTATAAACTCCGATTAACATAATATTATCATTTTGTACTGATATTCTCATAAAGGTGATACTAAACCTTCGAATCGATTATGCGCGTAGAGTTCGGCGCCAGCAGTAATGCACGGAACGAATAACAATACCAGGACTCTTCAATATTGACTCGAGTGTTAACATGATTTGGCTTATATAACGATGTATTTGACACTTCAGAAATTAAAAACCACTTGAATTGTTGCACTTTACATAAGTTGACAAAGTACGAAATATAACAGACCTAATATACACATTATCGCCGGAGATGATTATTTAGGATGAAACATAAAATTTCCAGCTGCAAGTTTATAATAAATTCACAAAGTAGATCCTAAATAAGATAATTCTCAGATAAATTTGAAAAAAATATTATCCCTCTAAAAATGAATAAGTGAATAATCACTTATTTCACGTTAAATATCATCCACTTATTGCAGCAAGTGGAAGACTTTTCACGTAAAATAAGTGACTGTTCACTTATTTTAGTCAAACTTCACTTATTTATTTTTACAGAGTATATTCAATTTAATTATTATTCTTCAATGACAGAACAAAATAAAATAAACGACAAGCCAATAAAAAAGTCAAACATCTTCAATGAAGCAATATAAATATAAGCAAGTATCTTAAAAAACCGAACAAAATGAAATAAATAAAAATACAACTGAAAATGACAAGACTAGTAAGAGAACTCAATGGACCAACATAAGTGTCTTAAAAAATCGTATGCCTCTTTTTATTCAGTAATTACAACAAACTAACTAAATCACATTAAAGAAAGAGAAAAGAGCCGAGTAGTAAGAGAAAGAGTGAGCCAGACGGAGGAAAGTGGCGGAGTAGAGGACGGAGAGACGAGATTGGTGCATGCGGGGAAGAGAAGATTTGGGTGAGTGGGTCAAGGTCGGCAAGGCCACCCCTTGGCAGCTCGACGACCAAGCCCAAGGGTACGGTGGGGCGAGCGCGCGTGTAGTATCGGAGCCGCGTAGCGACTACTTACTTATTGATTCGAGCGAGCGACTCTCCCAAGAGGCGAATTGTCGCGCGTGCACACACACACACACACAACGATCTCCTCGTCAGCTGTATACCGGCGATTCACACCTCTTGAATGACAATTCGTATATCCTGAGAGCCCGCGGCTTGAATTGGCGATACTCGCCTACACGTTTCCCTCTTTTTTTTCCTTTTACGTCGTCTTCGTCGTCGGCTCTTTGAGCCTTTGACGTAGGTAGGCTTGTCTTTTCTTTTGAGGAGAAATTTCGAGGGGCGCGTGCTTCTTGATTAGCGGGATGGATGTGTGAACGGGGTGTATTTTTAGAAAATTGAAAATCATTAATTATTTATGAGGAAGGGGTGGCGCGTTGGCTGTGAGTTAATTATGAATTTCGTGATAAAATTTGTTTTGTAACTGCAATAAGTCCCGGATATTTGGAATAATTAGTGAAATATTTAATTTTACGTTCGTTAAAATTGAACGAGCTTCAACATTTTTAATTAGTACTCGTGAAAAACTCTTTGAAATTTAAATGAGATGAGGGGTCAATTTTGTACGGTTAAAATAAAATTCCTTCGGCCGTAGTAGTATAAACAATTGCACATCGTTCTTTTTTTAATCGTTTTATTCATGTTTTTATTTTTATACAACGAATACGATCAACTGTTTGAATAAACACAAAGAAATTAATATAAAAATTTTGTAATACCTATGCTATTTATTAAATTTGAAAAATATAACCTCGTATTTTTTAAATATTGACTTAATTGTCGTTTGTAAAAGTGCAACTTGCAGTCAAAGCTTTGTACTGGATTTGTCCGCTCCACGTATTGATTCGAAAACACTATACGCAACTACACGAGAGTCGTTAATTACTTTCGCGCGTAAGAATTTAATTCGCGCAAAATTAAATGAATTTTTCCTCTTTTGCAATCGCCTCTCGTACAAGGAAAATAAGAATAACAATTTTTTTTTCTTTGGTTGCAGATAACTGCTTTCCAAGAATCTTTTTATTTCACCAAGAAGTACAATTAAACAGAAAAATATGTCTTTTATCACAAGCGTACGAATTTATAGAAGTCTCATACTTAGTGTATGAATCCTCTACATGAATATGTTGTAGAATTGATAATAATGTTTGTGACAAAGGTCAGATGTTAATACGTACAGAACTGAAAGATTTATGACACTGAAATTAGCAGAAGATTCGATGGCAGCCGATTCGAAAAAACCCCAAGGAAATTGCCTAGAGCTTTG
>JAWWEN010042100.1:0-12883 GCA_035582955.1 Sycophila texana
CGTGCTTGATCCAAAATTTTTAATCATGGATCGACCTCAAAAGTGCTTATTTTTTGTAGAATTGCTCATATACTCCAGAGTGAAAAACCGGACGCAATCACATTCTGTTTTCCTGCGTTTGTTTTCACCGCGAAATTTAACTAAATGTATAGTGGTTATGGCAGTGCAGGTAAAAGCTTTATGATTGCCTTCTATTTAAATTACGCACTCGACGTAAGTAATAGAATGTCATCACCATATTTTATTATTTTTGTTTAAAAAGATATAAAGTTATAAAATTGATTGCGCAGTATGAGATACATATTCTTAATAATGTAAATTTTTAAAAACCTTTATTTTATATGAAAATAAAGTTACAGTCGTACAGTAAGCAATTATCCAATCTATTATGAAATTAAGTTGGGCTTTTAATAAATAATTATCCTGAAGTTCATTTATGAAAATCCTATAGTGCAGAGTACGTTTTTTATTGGCATAATTTATTAATAATTAATCTAGCAATAAAAGTGCAAGACTAAGTTCCTTTGAACGGGACGCTAAAGAACTTAACAACTATAGTTTAATTTATTGATTATTATCAATCAAGTTAATTGTTTAATTAAGAATTTTATTGTATTGAATTTTACGTACGTTATGTAAAATACTTATAATCCATTAAAATATCAAATCAAATAAATAAATCATCAATCAATAATTAAATGGATAAATAAATAATGACTATCATCGAATTGACCTCATCACAGAGTTATATTAAAAATGTATGTCTAAGTATACTAGACCTTTCATCGAACAGAGAAGAATTTTTTTAAAGTTTTATGTCGATTCCTTATGAAACTGCAGTTTTTCCTTTAAAATTTCAAGTATCAAAGGACGCACTCGAATAGACATCAACCATTATTTGATGCTCCACAAAAAATAACAATGAGTTCCGCCGCGCAGTTTATTATCCAGCTGCAAACTTTATCGACGGCAGTAAAATTTTTCTGACAAGGGATATTTTTATTGATTTAACTGTTTCTCAATTTGCCCCGAAGTACCACATCTGTACAGTGAAACGGTATATATAAACTTCGCAAGAAACTCAGCGCCCTGAGCGTCATTCGACCGTGACTTCTTCGGGAAAAAATACTTAAATCGCAATTACGCCTCGTGTTTCTTTTTTCTTTTTTTTTTTGCCAAAGGACTGTAACTTAATGACGATTTTCTCGCCGATTTAACGCTCTAGATTAATCGTTAAAGAATACCGAGAAAAAGATGAAGAAGTTTATAGAGAAGAAACATTATAACCACGATAATTTAGACTTGACCCCGTTGAACGCCGTAAAATTTCCGACTGCACGTCTCCCCTACCGCCCGGCAGCTGAACGAAACTTAAAGGTTTAGATTTAATGCTGCCTCCCGGTATGCTATTCTTTCTCTCTCTTTCTTCTTTACCTCGGAAGTTGCTACTCGGGGACCGTTTTTCATGATAAAAGCAACGCGACTTCCACTCCAGCGAATAGTCAAGCAACCTATCCAATGCACACTGTTCCGCATAAACGAGCCGAGCTTGCACGAACTGCGCTGTATCTTATCGCGGGAGTACTTCGTGCTCGGAGATTGACGTCGGTATCAATGGGAATCTGGCGCTCGATGAGGATCCACCGAGGCATTTCGAATGGCGTATTGCCTGAACTGAAGATGGAGTTCTGGCTGGTGTGAAAAAAACTCACGAGTGAAATGCACGATTATTTATGTTAATTTTTTTATTTCGTTAACCATTAGCATAACAGTGTTAGCGAATATGCATTTAGTGCGAATTCAATTCAGTGATTGCATGATCTGATTTTAAGCTTATGAAATTATGAGACATTAAAAAGCTCGATAAAAACTGGAGCGTTGAAAATATTCAGAAGGTTATTATAATAGAGAAGTTCATTCTTTATTTACAGAGCGTTTCAAAATGTGCATTTCGAAAACTTTGTGTTTTAATTATTCAAATGATCCATGTAATGACATTAGTCAACAATGGAAAGTGTCGCACTTAATTGATTCAACAATACTAAGTAAAACTGCGTTAAAAAAAATCTGAATCTTAAAATAAATCAATAATTATACCTACCTTTCATTGTTATTTATTTAAAAGATACAGGAAAAAATTGCAATCTCGTTTCTGAATAAATTATCGGCAATTTAAAAGTACAATAAAAAGGCTATTACATTATTTATGAACAATCATATGATTATGATTGTACACTCATTTGAAATTATAATAATTTCACTGTTGCACCTGCTCGTCGTTTTTTCCTCTCAGTTTCATTAAAAGCGCATCTCTGCAAAAATACAATTTTTCGTTCTCCGCGCATTGATCTAAATCTCCTAAAAACAACGAACAAAGGTTTATAGCGTCAGCATTCAAATTCATAAAGGAACGTTAGGACTGCAAAACGCGATCGAGAGCACTGGATAGATATAACGCATATTCGACGATTTATTTGAATGGTGGCGCGGGTGAGCTTTCCGTGGCGCAGGTGCTAACTGAAGGCAATTGAATCAACTTTAAAACGTTTCTAATTGTAGGTATCGGCTGCCATGAAACTGCGCCGATAATAACACTCGGCTTTATGCCACGCGCTGCGCCTCGTATATATACAGGAGACTCACGAAGCGGGTATAGAGGAAAATACGGCCGTGCGAAATAGTCCCCCTCTCGTCTCTCCCCTCTTTCTCTCGATCTCCCCTGCTCTAACTCTCTTCCGCAGCTCTAACTGGCAATATTGCGCGAGTGAGTTTTATGCACCGGTATATATATACGCGACTAGGTATTTTCCCCCTTTCTTTCGCTTCCCTCACTCTCGTTCGAGGACCCGGGAACGCTGAAAGTTACGAACACATTTTTATTTTCGTCTTTGTCCTCTCTGCATTCTACCCCTGGGGAGGGAGCTTTCGCTTCGGGTTGAATGGAGGTATATGAGAGGGTGGTAATCGCGAACTGCAAGGCCTCCTGGATTATGAATGCGATAAGTGACTTATGCAGGCATTATTTTATATTCCGATGAGTTCACTGCTTTGCGGATTCTATCTGATTAAATATTAATACTACTTTTGATAAAAAAAAAAAAAATAAATAAATAAAAGAAATGCTGACAAAGGATCGGGTGAACATTAGACAATGAGAAAATCTTTTGTTGCATTAATTCTGGTCAAGGTCTATTCTTCCGAATAATGAAATATAAAATTTGGAGGATAGTAAGGTAGATAGAAAGTTCAAACAGTTTTTCGTTTGAAGCACCGAGTAAATCAACAGAGAAATGAATAGCTATAATAATTTATAAAATTAACGGTTTTATAAAGTTTAGTATTACGTGAACATTTTTTAATCGATTAATTCATTCTAAGCCAAAAGTTTCTAATAAGTGTGGCTCCTATATAAATGATAAGAAATAAATTAAATAAGATCGCGTGAATGCTAAAGTTTCTCAATTTAGATAAAATGTCCTCGTTGATTACTTTGTGAAATGCATTTGAAAAATCTGTAGACAATGAATCTACGATACGTTTAACAGACATTCATAAAATTGAGTGGAGAGAAATAGTCATTAATCATGATTAAATTAGTTGACTTGAAATGATCTTTAATAAATCTACATTGCTCGACTGCAATTTTATGAGCTAATTTACGATAACTGCTGAGCAATAAAGGCATTCAGAATTTTAGGAAGATAACTTCATTGAAGTGGGTATAATAATTTAAGTTGCTCAGTTCTCAATTTTGAGTCTTCAGGAAATAAATGATTCCACTTTCTACTTTATTATTTTTCTACTTTTATTTTGCTATAAAGCTCAAGTTTAAAATCATTTCACTATTCTTTATATTTTTTCCTCCTAGCATTACTTTGCCTTCTCCATTAAATTTCATTTCTGCTGAAAACAAAATCAGATCAATGTTATTTTTATTGGCTTTGAAAATTTAATAAAAACCTGTAAACAAAATTGGCGTATATCTCAAAACTTTTCTATTAATGTAAATAGCAAAGGCACAATAAAAATGTAAATTGCACTTTAATGGATCGCCATTAAAACTATGTAAACTAATTTTCATTATGTCTATCTTCTTCTATTCATTAACCCATCAGCATAATTGTTACGAGACATGGAATATTCAAAAAAGCTCCAGCCCACTTAAGCGGCGTCTTTTAAAAATGAACCGGCGGACTAATTCATGCAGATTAGTCCGCTGATTCGGACAGTTCGGTAATTACCGCAAACTGCTAGCTGTTGCGTGGGGCAGCAACAACAACATTTTTGCAAGGGAGAAAAACCGTCGGATCAGCCAATTTTCGCGAGCGCTAATGCACTAAAAGCTCACAGACCCTGTTTTTTTACGGCATAGAAACGCTCTTCCCGAGTTTACATAATTACCGCTTGAAAAAAAGTCATCGCTATTACATTTTTTTTCTACTTTTTAAGTGAATTACAATTGAATGCCGAACCTCGTCAATAACTGATTAAATAAATAAAGTAAAATTATTGAGCCTCGATTAATTAATATATCCAGGCAAATCAAACAAGTGAAATAATATTGAACTTAACAGAACTTCCGCTAAATACACATCGTGCACGTTATATTTCTAAATAAATTAACGTGATTATAGAGTTGTTAAATGCGTATTTGGATTCTCGCCTTTACTTAGGTAATAAGTTACAATCATGCAGTGGGAGAAGTAACCAGGGCGACAAATATCCCTCTCGGGAGAAAAGTCTTATATACGCCTCTGCAAATGATATTCAAATCTTTTCTGCAATTTCCCATCTCGTTTCTTTTCCCATTCGCTGGCTCCGGCGTAACGCTATCCTCCTATAGTCCTCGTCTTAGCGCGAGAATAAAAACTCGTGGTATGAAATGACCAAGATTCTCTATCTTTCAGCCTTCACCTCTTAACATTTTACACTTTACTTTCTCAGTTCTTTACCCCCTCGTTTTTTTTTTTACTGAATTTTACTTTCCCCTTCGCAGCTACGTGTATACGTGTGTTCTGACCTAAATTTCTTTTATCCCTTTTGAATTCACGTACTTTCAAGAAATTTCATATACACACGTTAATAATATGTTCGTATATGAAAATTTTTACTCTTGTTTATTACATACAGTGGATTGTATATTATATAAATATAATTGGTGTACCAATAAATATATCACTAAAATAATTTTATTTAAGTATAACCATTTACACATTGGCGGATAATAAAACCACTGCGGTTTTTTTTTATAAATATCCTTTTACATTCATAACTTAATCTTCAGGTGAAAGAATTAATTAATTAGATTGCTAATAGTTAATTAATAAATATTAGATAGTTAATCTAAGAATTATTGCCACATTTAAATAAAAATAAAGTATAAGTTTATTTATTTATTTGCGTCTGATATGCTAAAAGGAAAACCATAGCTTTATGAATAATAAAATTTATTTAGCCGCTTGGGTTACATGCCGTCAGATACAAAAAAAGTCCCGTTTGCTTGTTGTCTCTCCTGTACTCTCTCCGCTATCGGACGTTTTTCATTTTTCCACTTCGGAAAAGCGAGAAAAGTCTTTAGCTCCTTCTTATCGCGTTTATTAAAAGGTGCACTGCGTGCGCGACAAGCCCGTATCAAATCTAACACATAAACAAATGTCCCTTTGCGGCGGACGTCGACGAATAAGAATAAGAAAGCAGAGAGGAAGAAGGAGCGGCACTCTGCATTTCTCTCCACGAGCGTCATGAAATATTACGCGCAGGGTTCGCGGCTTTTCTCGTGAGACTTAAATTACTCCTAGCCTCTCTCTCTCTCTCTCTCCTTTTTTTCTCTTCCTCTTTCTCGTTTCTCTCTTAGTATTTTTTCACCTTCCGGAGGTATCTTGGTACAGTTTCCTTTTCCAGCTGAATCCTGGAAAATGGCCCTTTATTACGCGGCTGCCCAATGTCCCCTTATTTTTCTTCTCTCTTTTCTCCTTCTAAAAGCATGCAAGTACCTCTTTAATTTAGTGGTGGTGGATCTGCACCAGACGTCTTGGGGAATTTAGACGAGAAATTACGAGGCAATAAGTATTTAGAACGTAATGGGCACCTTGAGGACGATGCTAAATATTTCTCAAACGTTTTAGGCAATAATTAAAATTTCACAAAGTTGACGTGAAGTTTATGGGCGCAGAATTGTTAACAATTTGACGAAAATATCAGGCGTAAATTCCTCGGGGTCGTCTGTAAAATTGCCTTTCACGTAACTTCAGCATCCGCATTCATTCCTTCAATTAAGCGTCACTCATTGATATCGTGTTAGCTCCACTAATAGCTAACGTAATTTGGCAATTTTAATTAAAATACATGCAGGATTTTACATAGATTCGTATGTAATTATAATTATAAAATAATATTATAAACACCACAATTCTGGTTAAAATAAGTACATTGAACTTTACTGCACTAGGGTGGTGCGGAAAAAATTCCTTAAAAAAAAAAAAAAAATAATAAATGTAGAAAAAATTTAACGCACTATAACTGCACTGCTTTTTCTTAATCTTGCTCTACTTGTGCATCCATAAAGTTTGTTCTAAGCCTCAAAGATATGCTCGAACAAGAGCGAAAATGTGCCATGGGCAGATATGGCCTCCCCCGCGATGTATCGACTGCAGCCCGTGAGGCGATGCAGAAGCGTTGTGAGGGAGAAATGGCTTCGGGGCGATATTCATAGTGCATTAAATGGAAATCACGGGTTTACGCATATCCCGGCGGAGCGGCCGCTACGCAGTCTATGCTTGGGCTACCTGATACAGCCTGGCTTTACTTATAACTCGTTTTATAAATATTTAGCAGCTGCCTCATGCCGGTCACGCTTCCCCCTCACTCCCCCTCTTTCATATCTCTCTCTCTCTCTCTCTCTCTCTCTCTCTCTTTCTCTCTCTCCCTTTCCTTCCTCACCCGTTCCCCGCACCTACATGCACTCCGGTACACTTTTCAACGCATTGTACACTGGAAACTGGAGAGGAGCGGAGAACAACAGGCGAAAATTTTAGCTCTTTATGCCCGATTTTACAGTTTACCACGTAAATCTTTAAATATTCGTTTGCCAGCGTCCGGAATGCATGTATATGTATGCCCAGTCAGGCACAAGATTTCGAGTTATGTTGAGCCAAACTACCAGGCATGTACTCGCTGATGGCTAAAGAAGGGCTTTCACAATCGTGAGAATTTGGTAACTTTTTAATAAGCTTGAAAAATAAGAACTTTCGAGTTAGTGTGATTTCAGCAATTAATATTAATAATTATTTTTGAAATAGGGTGAAGGTTTTATTTATTATTAAAATATCTCGAATTTCTTCAGTGCTGTGACTGTTTCAATGTTTTGAAAATACAAAAAAATGATTGAGCTGATAAATAAATATAATGGATCCTCGTTTTAGCAAAAGAATTGGAAATCTCGGAAAAATATTAAGCGATCCGACCACAGCTAACTAGCAGCTAAGTATATGTATTCGTCGTACTATATGTATTCGCCATCGTTAGAATCTTAAGTTCCCCTATTAGTATGGTTCGATCTCGGTAGAATTCGCAAACAAGCCTTAGAAACAGCTATTGTGTAAGTTTCAAATATTGACTTCTTGCCTCCGTTTACTATAAAATTATACTCCTTATATATGTATTAATTTACATTCCCACATTGACTAAGGATTAATAAATAAAGGGAGGGCGAAAAACATCGTAAGTAAGCCTCGTGAACAAAATTTCTAGACATCTCTGAAACTTTTCTCTTCATGATCGCCAACATTTCTCGATCTACGTCTTTAACTTGCAGTACTCTAAAGAGAAATACTCTTACGTCTAACTTAATTAAATTCCTTCTCTGTATCTTTTTTTTAAGTATAGTTCTTGTTCAGTTTAATTAAATTTCATTTACTATCGGTAATAATTTGAATATATGAAAAAAATACAAGGTATTACCTAAAATTACGGTAATAACGCAGAGTAAATTCTTCCTGTGTAAATGAAGCCCGCAAAATTGTTAAGATGAACAGTGCAAACAAGCTCGTACTTCAAACCGTGCCTTAGCTGGCTGGGTTCTATCTTATGATACCGCAATACCGCCGAGCGCGAAATGAAGTCATAATATTGAGCGTTGGTAGTGCACCGGCAAATATCGGGGATTGCGCTCCAGATTCAAAACGAATCAATTTGAGGTGAAGAACAGCGTGGCCCGAATTACCGGCGCGCCGTGGTTGCACTGTCTGGTACTTCACTGAATTGCGTAGACAATGCAGATTAGTTGGTGTCGGAATTAACTTTGTAACATTTCTCCCTTATAAACAATATACCATGCATTATTTGAGTAGTATGGAAAGGCTCTCATCCCAGTATTCTTATGCAACTACAAACACAGTCTTTTCTGTTCCATCGTAAAGTAGGTCAGTTTCTTGTAATATTAATATTAGTGCGATCATTTAATTAAAAAGAAATAAAAATTTTGCAGAGGAACAAAAAAAAAACAAGATGAACTCTTCATGAAAAATGATCGAGTCTGGATTTTTGGTTGAAGCAGCTCTTTTTTCTGTTGGGGAATTAATCGGATTTTTCAATAGTAAGAGTAACAACTACATCGAATCCGGTGATAAAAAAAAGAGCGTGTAAGCAAGTCCGCCTACCGGGAGATCGATCGCGCATTTGCCAGTAAATTGCACTATGCTGCGAGTCGGTACATAATAGAGAGTCGTGCGATCTCATCCGAACAACGAACCATCGATCTCCACCCCTCGCCTCTTCCCTTTTCGCGAGTGCAATATCCTTCTGCCCACACGTTACTCTTCGTTAATGTCGAGTTTCGATGGTCTACAGCGGGCGCTGACGAACGAGAACGAAAGATGCAATCGCGCGTCCCGCTATCATTTCCGAGTGAACGTTTTAGGGGGTTGACAGAGGGGAGTATGAGGGGGTAGATCCGTTGCTCGTTACGAGGCAGACCGAAGTATGTCTATTAAACTTGTTCGACGGTAAAAACTAATTTTATAGTTTCTCGTTAGCGCAGCTTTATGCCAAAAATACATTCTACGCGCTTTTCAGAGTCGAACAATGCGAGTGCAACCAGTTTTTATTTAATTATCGAGTCTGTGTACGATACCGTCTTTTCAGTGAATAACAATGAAAAGTACGGTATTGTTGTATTATATATAAAATGTATTATTCCAGTGTTAATTATACGATATTATTCCAAGGAAACAGGCTTTATGAATACCACACTTTTTTATAGTACAAGGAGAGAAATTTTATAGCAAAAATTGCGATAAGTCTAGCAAAAATTAAAATTCTGACTTGTATGTGGTTCACAGGCTAGCCAAATGAAACAAGTTACCAGACTGACGACCAAAAATTACTAGACTTTAACTAATTTTTACTATACAGTATTGTAATTTTATCTGTAATTCTCTAATGGAGATTAACGTCGTTGATCCTGAAAGAATCGAGCCATCAAATTTATTATTTAACAACATAACCTTAAAACTATGTTTCGTATCTTAGAAAAGGAAAGGAACCGATGATGAAAAGTCGGGGGATCTGCCAGTTCGCGCATGAAACGCGATCGCAAGCAGTCAACGTGCATCCTTAATCAGAAAACGACCTTGGGTCCTCCTCGGCTGTCCCGAGCCGGACGCTTTGGTGGTCTCGGTCCTCTCAGCCCGGCGGCACGATAGGTTGCCTGCAAAGCTCTGGCACCCGGGGCGGGCTTGGCGTCGGCGGCAAAGGCGCTGGCGACGTCGGCGTAGGGGGCGCCGCCGGCGGCGGTGGCCCTAGCATGTGCTGCGTACTGCAGGGCGCCGAGCGGGTTTTCCCGAGCTCGACGCCGGCCAACTCGAGCAAGCAGTACCAACAGAAACACCTCCTCCCCACCAAGGAGGGCCAGCAACAGCCGCAACCACTTAGCCGGGGCAGCAGTCCTCTCGGAGCCCATGATCTGCCGCTCGAATCACTCTGGGCGGCTGGTTTGGATGACGGCATGGGTTTTCCTCAAAGGTGTTCCTACGCAAACCAACGGAGTGCCAATACTCTAGGCAACCATATGGCCAATCACGTTGCCTCCACGCCAGACGACGTTTGGGTCGAACGGAATGCTTATAGGTGAGTTTTTACTTTTATCATCCGTGTTCACTAAAAGAGTCCACTTTTGTAGGAATTTTTAAGTCTACTGGTTATTCTTAGCCCGTAATGGTCACACCTTCATCTAATATCATAATGGTCACACGGAGTCTACTGGACACCAGTCAGAAAAACGGCTACCATTTGCGTTGCCCTTCATGTATCGAGTTAAATTCTGAACGTGATTTTAAAAGTTTTTTTTTCCTTTTCACATTTTCGACGCCACGTAGCTAGCCGTTTGCCTATGGAGTCTTCTGGACCCCAAGTGACCATTACGGGTTAAATTATGGACAACGCTAAATATGTAATCTTCAGTAAATATTTATCAGAACGAATTTTAACCAATAATATCATGATTTCAATCAAAGTTTTGTGTGAGTGGAGCTAATTCAATTTTAATTCAAGTGATATTATACAACTCGAACTGTATAAAATACTAATATCTCCTTTTGCAATGAATCTTGAGCCCTTTGCATATCAATTTAAAAGTTAATCAGTTTTGCTTCAATGTAAGCATAAAAATATTTGTATCAAAGCAATGCCTATAATAATTACTGAACCATTTCAGAACACATGGTAGCAGTGCTGGAAACGATACTTCCCCCAGCGACGAGATCTGGACGCTATCGAACGACCGCAAGTTCTTTCGCACTCCAACGATTTCGACAGGCATTGGTTCCTCGCTGAATCTCCGCGATGACAACAACCGTTCGCTGGAGTCGCGCGACTGCGATTTTTACTCGACCGACCTCGAGGACAATCAGTCGAAGGACTTCCGGCGCTATTATCCAAACACACCGACAACCTCAGGTCTGGGCTCCTCCTCCGAGCGACAGTCCGTGGAGACGCAGCGCTCTAAGGATCTGCCCGATCATCTGTGGGCCGCTGCCATGGAGGACGGCTTTTCGCGGTTCAACGCCGTGAAATCGCTGCAAACTATCACGCGGCAGCCGCGGCCCAACCACGACTGGGTGCGCACCGAGAAGATCTCGCGCTTCGCCAAGCACAGGACCATAAGCCAGTCGCCCAAGAGAGAACACCTTCCCGAGATCTGGACCTCGAAGCTAAATGAGGCCGGCGTCGTGTCGGGCTTCGCGACGCACAGGAGCGCACACAAGTGCAGGCACCAGACTAGGAGGAGCTTCTCCACCTCTATCGTCGCGGACTTGGCTGCGACGCCCGATGGGTCTCAGCAGAGCCTTGGGAGTGCTGAATATTTGGTGAGCAATCGAACTATTCTCTATACCTATAATAAAAACGTTAAGAGGTTTTGCTGTTTTAATTAGATCAATACAGATTCTCTTTGACACTACTTATGAGGGTTTTTTTATAATATCATTTTTAAGGTTTTATCTGGTTTATGTTTAATGGTGAAGATAATAAGGTGAAGATGATATGGTACGACATTTATTCTTATTAATTTTTAAGTATATATGTATAATTTTTCATTTGATATAGATTCAGGAAACGAATACTCGTTTGGATCGACAGAGCGGTGACTCTGACGAGTGGATGGTGGATGTTTTAGCTCTGGTTGACAGATTGAATTCCACTTGGATGTATTTTATGTTGTCGACCGAACGAACCGTAACATTTCACCGTATGTGTCTGATTTTCAATTAAAGCGTTCACACGTTAGGATATTGATTTTGGTCCATAAGTTGATTGTAAATTTTGCAGATACGCAATATCAATAACGAAATTTAATTTTGCTCTTTCAACTTTAATCGAAAAAAAAATTATTATTATTAATGAAAAAGTATAATGGCGTTGCCTCTGGGATTTATAAAGATTACATACGATTTACTACTAACAATTTGATTAATGACAAAAATTAAAGCTATATAATTCATTCTCACGCGAAACATAAATAATTTAATTGTTCTTTCGAGAAGCCCCTCCTTCCCCATTATTCCACAAACTAAATTATCATTAACTTTGTGTATTTAATGATTTCAAGCGCTCTTATTTAAATAAATTCGATAGCCCTCCGGGAACCGAGTTAACGGTTTAAATTCGACTAATTGCGTTAAGTACATCGTCAATATAGTTACGAAGAATACACCCTCACTTATCATAAGTGATATCACTTGAACAAAATAAACTAATGAAGAGTTCACATTCTCTTTTATCATTATTTGGCTGACAAAAACTTAAATGTATATAGTAGTCTAAAAAATAAGCTTTTAATATCCTTACATAGTAGTCTAAAAAACTAAATTCTTCAATTGAATATTAATCCCAGTAAATAAATTGAAACATTAAAACACAATGGAAAATTGAAATTTAAAGCTGAAAATAAATCAAATGTCCGATAAGTCGAACCAATCTGCAGCTGTCACCTGAGTAGTAGCTATCAAAAGGCCTGATAAAATGTCAGCGCACCTCGAGCCGAGCTCCGAAATGAATCACTTGAAATCGGATGAATCAAGAGTACACAGATACCACCCGTCCGGCGCAGAGCAGTAGCGGGTGACCATTAATTATGGGCTTCGCATATAATTTGACTAATGCCTCTGAGGTGTGGGACACTTTGTGCGCGCGTGGCTTATAACGAATCGATGTACGAGGCTCAAACTTCACGGACGTACGATTAATAATCTCCTTCAGCGTATATACATGCAGAAACACGTTGTACTTTTAAAAGCTCATGCCTTGGCGATTACACGGAGAGAAAGAGTGAGTAAAAATTACAAACCGCTTTGTAATTTTTACTAGAAGGTTGGCAATTTTTACTAGA
>JAWWEN010042111.1:0-12880 GCA_035582955.1 Sycophila texana
GGAAAAATACCTTACTGAAACGTGGACGTAAGAGAATTTTTACCTCATGCGACGGTTTTTCGGCCGAGCGAAGCGAGGACGAAAAACCGTCGCATGAGGTAAATAATCCGCTTCCGTCCGCGTTAGTAATGTACTATTCTCGGTAGAGTGCTCCGTAAGGTTAGATTTGATTTATGTGTGGATCGCTCGAAAACCAGTTACTGCACGGTGTAAGAGCATGTATATTGTCACCAAGATCCATGTATCTTTTAGTAAATGCTGGATCTTCGATTGTCGCAATACATGTGTACAAAAATAATATGAATGAATTTGCAGATCAAGGACACAATGCCGCGATTTTGGCGTATACATTAAAGACTGCAATAAAGTTGATATCGAAGTCAGGTCATTTTTTCATGTAGTGCTATGTAAACATATCTTATTTATGTGCAGTCATTTCGTCGTTGAAAAGATCCATTTGCACAGATATAATAACGAAGCTCAAGTGGCTCTCTAAGAAGCTTGCAGGTGAGCCTACGGGCGGCGCCGGTTAAAGGTTAACACCCTCTCATAGCCTTAAGAGTTCTGGCGTTAAACGTGTTACAGGTTGGAATCTCGTCGCGTACAAGAGAGAAGTAAAATATGATCATTAGCGGTAAGTAAATGATTGAGATTTCTCAATGAATATGCAGAATTCATTTTTATAAATATCTGCCAAGCTGTTGCAAATGGCCATTATGAATAAAGCAAAGTAATCAGATCTGCAATCTAAGAGCATGTTCATCACCATCTCGAGATAGCACGAATGCATATAATACGGATGCATCAAATTCACTCCGATTTTTCTCGAACTCGAGGTAATGCTAAATGTCGTGTTTGCACGATTTATCAGTCGCATGATCTCGGCAACTTTCATTAATCTCCAGATGATTTCGCTTCTAGATTATTAGTTTGGCCGCGCAACCAGTCGATCGGATAATTATTCAGCGTGATGCGAGAGTCGTTTGAAATAAAGTCTCGGCATAACGAGCGCTGCATATACTGCGACTATGTACAGAGAAAGTGAAAGGAAAGAAGATGGTCGCATGTCGCATCTTTTGAGTATGGATCTTCTTTTGTAGCATTTTTATTTTATCTTTTTGTGATCACGAATCTGTGACTAGAAAACAATCGTACTGTATTTTCTTAAACGCTGACAATGACTTTTTACAACAATATTAATGTGTATTATTTATTCTTATATGTAAGAATGTAATTTTTGTAATCTATTGACAATAGTTAATTTCTGCATCATTTTAGTTGGCGTCAATATTAAAAAAAAAATGATTCTTTTATTTTTTTAATTAATCAGTTTTCAACAAAATCAAGGTTGATCAAGCAATATATTTAAGATCTCTGCAAAAGATAACACCGGCAAACTTATTCCCTTTTGTGTTCAAAATAATTAGGCTTTAAGATTCCGGATAACTACTCATGCAAAGATAAATAAACGTTTTAGAATGAAACTTTCCTCCCGCATTGCCTCATGAGTCGAGACCGCTATCTCTTTCTTTGGACTCTTCCTTTTATCCTCGTCTTTTTCTCTTCTCTCCTGATGCTTTTACAGGGCACTCAGACTTAAATCGGAAGGTACTTTACCGTAGTATGAAATTATAAATGATGGTTCATAGTATGCGTATTTAGCGAAGACAGTGAAAGTCGAGTGGTCAATCTGTTTTCTCACTGACTTAGTTTATACACTGCATTTCTTTTCCTACACCGAATCTGCAATAGGGTGCTGGTATTAATATTATTAGTGAAGAGATAAAAAATTTGTATATGAATATTTAAATCGAGATGCAAAAAAGGTTATTCTTTCTTTATAATTTAATAAGTTCTTTATAATTTATAATATAAATCATTTTACAATTTTTAATATGCGAAAGAATGATTGGAATAAAGACTGACCACTTGATACAAATGAAGTATTAGTTTATTGCAATGCACACTTGCTAGAGCACGTGTAATTGCAAAATTTATAAGCAAACATGCGATCCGACGCTTTTCGACTTCGAAAATCAATTTTCACAGGTGTAATGTAAAATTGTTAGCAGCCATTTCAATTTTAATTTTATTTAGGTTTTGTATTAACTGTTCTAACGTTTACAGTATTAATCGAAGAATAGATGTGTTTATTTTTTTACTATAATTTTCTTTACTGATTTTGTTTCAACTTTTTCGTATACATACAAATCAAGACTTGATTATCAAAAATATACGAATGACGACTAAAGTCAATTTCCTCGTGCAATGTAGAGTTTGCATTTATAATTTCTTATATAAAATTAATATTTCCAAGAAATAATTATGTAAGGGAGCTGCATAAAATATCAATATAACTGAAAAATTAAATCGTTTCCTTCACCGATACTATACCACAATTACTATCTTTGAAAATGATCTCGAGAAAATTAATCTTACTTCCAAGAGCAATTGCGAATTTAATTGTTTTCATCCTGTGCGTTAATATAGCTGTATAATTTATTTATAATGCAGTACTGTACAATTACTTCTGATATCTGCCTTAGTTTTCTGAATCTCAAGAAATTAATAATGATTTTCTTATAAAATAGATAATAAATTTGCTTCCTGCAGAAAATATTATAATAGTGCTTTTTGAAGTTGTTTTAAGAAGTTGTAAGAACGATTTGTTAATAAATTTTTCATAAAAAGTTTTTTTAGAAAATGTTTATATGGGTGTAGTTGTCTGAACATTTGTATGCACCGATCTTTGCTTCTAACCGATCTCTTCTTTTTTTTTGTACCCTCCTTTTTTTGCATCAGTTCAGGACAGTTTTTTTTTTAAACGTTACAATTCGGCAATTCAATACTTAAACTCTTTGAAAACAGTCGAGATTATAGAGACCGATAATATACCATATAAATTTCGTGTCATTACATCGAGCATTACATATTGCATATTTTTATTTTATTTTAGAAATATTCTGAGAAAAATTTAAAAATTGTATTTTTTATAACGCGATAACCGGAATAAAAAAGCATTAACTATTAGCACTTTGGAATAAGTTAGCAATACTTAGTATCTTATTCTATTGCTGCACAGAAGCTATTCTAGATTTTGAAGCATTTGAGATTTAAATTAAAAAAATTATTTTAAAACATTTTGAAAAAATGGTAGTGAGAGAGATTAGATTCATTTATTCAAACAATAATTTATTTGGAAGGTAGCTATGTGCCAATTTATTTGCAGTGGTTTTTTAAAAGTTATAATTTTATAGAACACCATAATTGTCAAACTATTATCTAAAAAAGATTTAGGTTAACTGTCATAAATATATATAAATTAAAAAAAGGGTCATACAGAAAAATTCCAGTTGTATATGTATTTTTAGATTTAATAAAATAAACCATCGCTCTATCTTTAAAATTACCAATGTACAATTTGCATACTCAATGTGTATGTGTATTATTAACAGTTATGCTTTAGATTCGAAAAGAGTATAGACTGAAAGAAAGAAAAGAGGTTTGCATTGTAATTAGCAGGTTTTTACAGTTAACACCTTTATTAATTTTCATTTTCATTTTGTGATTAGTTTATCGCGGATTAAAAAAGAATCTTTTACTTCATTAAATAAATAACTTAATAAAATGGAACTGTATGATAGCTACTATTACAGAACTTGCAAAAATTTTTTATCAATAACAGGTCTATGGCCATACTTAAGTGATCGAAGAAGAAAAATTAGTTGCATCATTTTTTATGCAGTGAATATGACATTAGTAATACCAACGGTTAGTTTTAATAAATATTTTTAGAATAAAAATATTTAAATGTGGGTGTTGTAAATTTTACTTTTCAATTTACTAAAAGTATATTTAAATTTACTCAATAGTATATAGAATGGCAACAGAAATTCGGTAAAGATTTTAATGTTACTGTCGAAAATTTTGTATCACTGATGTTTACTGCAGGTTGCTGCATAAAGTATATAATCGCTTATACAAGTATAAATGAGGTATATGATTTTAACGTTTTATTTATATTAATTATTTTTTAATACTATTTATAACTTCCAATAATTTATTTTCTGGGAACAGTTAAAGGCTCTGTTTGAACAAATAGCCAGAGATTGGCAAGAAATATCCTTAGGTGTTGAAAAACAAATATTGGTAAAGAACACCGAACAAGGCCGATTTTTAGTGTCATTTTATACTGGTAATGGACATTAACATTTCTACCGAAATATTAAATGATTTTTTCATCAGATTAACCACTCGTTATTTCTAATCTAAATTAATTATTAATTTTAGTCTACGTAGCTTTTGGTTGGATTATATATATAAATTTACCATTTATACCACGTGTTGTGGATGTAGTATTTCCCTTAAATGAATCGCGGCCATTATTGATGCCGTTTTTTGCTAATTACATTTTTTTTGAGCAAAGTGAACATCATTTATTCAGCTGCATTCATTTAGGTGTTGTTTATCTTACAAGTGCATTTATTTTTGGTGGAGTAGATAATACATTTGTTATAACCGTCAAACATACTTGTGGATTGTTCAATGTAATTAGGTAACATTAAATATTAATTTAATGCATTATTTATTTGTAATCTTAAAATCACTGCATATTCAGGTTTCAATCTATTTTGTATTAGATACTGTCGTTTCATAAATATTATAACTCAATCTTCTAGATCAGAACTGAAACTTTTTCATATTATTCGATTGTAATGTGATAAATATTTTACTTTACAGTTACAGGTTAGAATCTTTCATAGTAGATAATGAAAAAGAAGATATTACTCATCTTGAAAATAATAAAGATCTTATTAAACGAGTACGAGAAGTTATTATTATGCACAAAAACTCTTTAAAGTGAATATTTTATTAAGCATAACTTTTATTAAATTTAAACATACTATTATACGTTTCTTTTAGGTGCGCTGAATTGTTGGAAGATACATTTAACACTGGTTTTCTTTTATTAAATAGTATGTGTATTTTAGGCCTTGCTCTTGCTGTTGTTTACGTAAGTAATACATTTATTTAAGATTTTTGTCAAATGAAACTGATTCTCACAAGTTGGATTTTTTTCTTAATTAGATACTTATTATTTTTGGAGATTATTTGAAATGCTTTCGAATTGTGGTTTTCGGTGTTGGTTTGGTAATAAACTTATTTTACATTAACTATGTGGGTCAAATGATAATAGATAATAGTGAAAAAATTTTTATTTCTACGTACGTATAAATTCTGATTTGTGATAAATATTGGTAAAAAAAATTACCCAGATTTATAGGAAATCAAAATATCTTAAAAATCGTCTAAATAAATTTAACTGTAAGTTAGCAGATCAAAATAAACATTTAAAAAGTGTAATTTTATACTGCAGATATTTCAGCAACTGGTACCTTACATCCAACAGTATTAGACGAACCATTGGGATTATGATGCTTCGAGCATTATTTCCTTGCCAATTGACTGCAGGGAAAATATCAATTCTTTGCACAGAAACTTTTGGAATAGTAATACTACATTTTACACATGTTAAATTTCATTTGATTATATTATAAGATTAATACTCATCCTTAATTTTTATTTTAGCTTATGAAAGCTACAGTTTCATACGTAACAGTTTTTCTATCAGTGATGTGAATCGCAATCCTGTTCAAAAATGACTTATTTGTAACACCATCAAACGTTTTTAAAAGATTTTTAAAAACATCGTAAATTGACACTTATCTTAGACTATTTTTAATTGTAGAATGTACACATATTTTGAGATAAAAATATATTTTTAGTGAATTTCGAAATAATTAAGTGTTAATGATAGTATCCATAAAATATTATATATAAAATCTTTTAATACGCAAACATCAAATCGCGTAATCAGTACTAGAATTTTTAAGCCCCTAAATATTTAAAACAGGTATTTTACACTTACGCATGTGCTTGAGATAGAACTCGAAAATTTCACGTATGCACGTGAAACATGCCTCGCGTTCGCTTTGACTGGAAAAAGAATCACCCGCGCCTTTCTCCCATACTCGAGCGAAGAGGAGTCGCTTGTAACTCTAAGATCCAGGACATGAGCACCTCAAGGAATATAAGGAAAGAGAGAAATTTCTCCTCTGGAAATTTTTCGAATAGCAACGCGACTTGCGCGCGACTTTATAGAGTCGCTGATTTATGCCTCGGGAGTTTAATGCACTCGGCATTCGAGAGGTCCTAGTACCATTTTTTTCCTCCGTGAGGTATCTTCGCGCGTGTGCATCTTTGAATTTTTATTTCACGTGTTTCCTTCGCTTTTCGTATGCCTTGTTCTTCAACGACCTAATGAGGAAGGATTGTTTTTGTCAGTCCGTCATTCTCTTGCATGCGTTAACGAAATGGCTCTGACGCAGCCGTTTAGGTAAAAATACACATTTCGCGAGCAGTCGATGGCAGACTTTAATCAATCGAGTACAATGTGTTATGTAAATTAAGTTAATACTTTGGAGTTTGGACTTCGTAATATCTAAATTACGATATGAGATATCAACCGGTTCGATGATCCGACAACAAATATTCGTTAAAAATTTGGTTCCACTGATCTTTCTATTTTATTCTTCTATTTAATACTTCTAAATATTTCTATCCACTGGCATGTTTGAACCTACATAATATATCAACTGTAACTAGACGCAATTCATCTTCAAGTTTATGTACAACAGTGCAAGGTAGGGAGTGTGAGAAAACTGCAGCATGATTTACGACCAAAAGAATTTGCACTTATACAAGTTCCATTAGCGATTATCGTATTCTTCATACTTTTATATTCATCGTTTATTATCTATATTTTCTTCGAGAAAGCAGAAAGAAATATTTCAACGAAGTAAAAAGGATTCAAAAGAATACGAAACCTGGTAAATATGACTACCGGCGTATTGTTTGAAACTCCAAAGTCGATTTGCATCTCATTTTCACAATAGATGCACGTTGCGCGTGTCATCGTGACGAAAATAAACGTTTCGTGTCGATGAGAGAGTCCGAGAAGAACAAAGACGGAGGAAGTTGTTCAGATTTGCATGCTAAGTGCGTCTCATCACTTTTAGTTTTTTTATACTTTTTTTCGGTCATTGTCTTAACGTCAATATGACCTCGAAAACGATTGTTAAAATTGTGACGCAAGATTAAAAAAAATTGATCAGTTCTAGTGCTAATTTTCTTCTTTTTTTACTCTTGCACTTTTTTGTTCAAGTTTAGATGCAGTAATATCTTTGATTACTGCATCGCAAATGGTGTAATGTGCACGTAATATTTATTTTATCATCAATGAGAATCAGCCCACTTTACTAAGTAATTATGAAAATTAAAAAACTTAATAAACAGATTGTAAATGTAGATTATTATTTTGACTCGCATTATATTGATATAAACATTATATTTTCGAAGAAAATAGTGAATGATCATTATCAGAAAAGAAACTTAAGTACCCCGGTAAAAAATTGTTGAGTCGAGCTAGCCAAATCACACAATTTGTCAATTTCATTAACTAAATTAACATGCAAGAGATGGCAAACTATTGACGATACTAATGCAGCAATTGGTGGCAGGTTCCAAAATCAAAGAAACGTCACGATTACAAAAAATATATATATCAATCATCTATAGTAATTCATCTGATCGTACTAAGTGCGATGGAATGTTGACTAAGAATATAATGGTTTTCTTTTGATCTGTTAAAAAAAGGCTAATCGCAATCAGGTATCACAAAAGTGTTAATGGGTAGAAAGCTTGAATAATATTATTGTTGTAGAAATTTGAAATAATAAAACATTAGCGCACACGCCATTCCAAAAGCTGCTAGTCCTCGGCTACTTTCACGAGGAATTATTAATTTATTTCCCCGTGCGAAACGCAGCATGAAGAGAGAGAAAAAGAAGCAAACCAATAGGTAAAAATCATCTGATCACGCGGACTCCACCTTGCGCGCAGCTGTACGTAAATGTCATAATAAGCAGAAAACCGCATTAAACATCTAACACATATGCGTGTGCGAATGAAAATCTGCACCGTTAAAATTATCAATCACGAGAGAAAATGCGCCTTGACAACACTAAATTCTTAGAGGAACAACTTTTTTCCAGTAGTTAATGCAATTATATTGATTATATATTTTATATAATGTTTTAATGAAAATTATTTTTTAAATACATTTTAAAATGTATAATTGTTTATGCAATACTAAATATTTATTTCAAACTTTCAGAAAATAATAAAGGACAATAGTTTTGAAAAGCACGCAAAACAAACATTAGAAACAAAAGAGCAAAGCCTATATGCAAGAAACAGTTAAGAATCTTACAATCAATAAAAAAGTAATAAAAAAAACAGTCAATTATGACTCAGATATCGATAAATGGCCCTAATAAGTCGCTCGCGCGAGCTCACTCGTCCGTTTACAAACGACAGATTGAATGATTCAACGCTCAACCGGCGTAATCGCCAGACGGCACCGCCACGTAACGGCGCACGAGGATAGACGAATCACAGCTGATCGCTCCGGGGCGCAGAATCGCGCTTAATTACCGCGACGGCGATGCTAATCTACTCGCTGTGCGATGGCTTATCCCCGCCTCTGGGCTTCGGGGGCGGCGCGCGACCGATAAATAACCCGATAAAGATATTCGCCGCCGCGCGAGGAGGGCACGTCCCACCTTCGTCGGTCGTCGCGGAGATTTCAGGGCGTTTCGAGCCTAGACTACTCTGGGAATTTGAATTGCTAATTTTCTCGAGAGCAGCTATTAAGTTATCAATGACTTTATGTCATTTGGGCCTTTTCGTTTGCTCGGCCTTGGTGATTAATGGCCAATAAGTAAATAGAAATTGATTGGGATACAGGTTGATTTATGTGCAGTGCAGTTTTGCGGATGCGAGGTCTTTGTAGTTCTATAGAGGAGGTTTTAAACTGATCCATTTGAAACTCCATCAGCCTGTGAGAATAGAAATATCTACAAAATATGCAGGAGGTAGATGATCCTAGACGAATACGTGGTAATTAATAAATCATTACTATGGACGTAGTCGCACAAAAAACGATGTATGCATATATATCTTCGGTCTGGAGCAAGAAGGTGCCACCTCGGAATCCAGTTAGAAAAGGTGCCATTTCTGGCTCCAGTTTGAAAGGTGCCATCTCGGAGCCCGAGTTGGGAAAGGTGGCATCTCGGAGCTCGAGTTGGGAAAGGTGCCACCTCGGAGTCCGAGTTCGGAAAGGTGCCATCTCGGAGCCCGAGTTGGGAAAGGTGCCATCATCAATAATAATTTTTGTAATCGAGGCTCCCTATTCTAATCAATTTTATTCGATTACTCATAAAAAAGACAACTTTCTAATAAAAAATGATCGCTCGGAAACCGTGCAAAGGGGTTGAAACGGCTGATTTTTGTTAGCAGGACCACCCTCGATATTTACAAAATCTTTAATAACTATTTTTGCAGTCGAGGCTCCCTATTCTAATCGATTTTATTCGATTACTCATAAAAAAAGACAACTCTGATAAAAAATGATCACTCGGAAATCGTGCAAAGGGTTTGAATCGGCTGATTTTTGTTAGCAGGACTACCCTCGATATTTACAAAATCTTTAATAACTATTTTTGCAGTCGAGGCTCCCTATTTTAATCAATTTTATTCGATTACTCATAAAAAAGGACAACTTTCTGATAAAAAATGATCGCTCGAAAACCGTGCAAAGGAGTTGAATCGGCTGATTTTTGTTAGCAGGATCACCCTCGATATTTACAAAATCTTTAATAACTATTTTAGCAGTCGAGGCTCCCTATTCTAATCAATTTTATTCGATTACTCATAAAAAAGGACAACTTTCTGATAAAAAATGATCGCTCGGAAACCGTGCAAAGGGGTTGAAACGGCTGATTTTTGTTAGCAGGACCACCCTCGATATTTACAAAATCTTTAATAACTATTTTTGCAGTCGAGGCTCCCTATTCTAATCAATTTTATCATGTGATCGTTACTTTTCAGCAGTTTATTAGGTTATTTTTAGCACAAAATAAATTTGCAACACACGTAAAGCAAGTAAGACAAAAAATGATTTCTGGAACCACTCACCACTACAAGGACTTACTCAAATGCGTTAATTGGAACGAACGTACAAGATACCGTAATTACCTCATTTCTGGAAAGTATAAAAGCCTATGGAATTACCAGAAAAAGAAATTTTCGAGCGATCCTGCGAAAATCCGATCAACTAACCGACCTTAGATGCTCAACCCTCACGGCAGTGTTATCCACGTAAAGCGCACCAGCTCACGCATCAATCACCTGCGATAGACAGGGAGCCGTCCCGCGTGCCATCCCCTTATCCCACGTTCCCGGCATTTAGGCGGTTGCGCGCGGAAGTGTCCGAATAAAGTGCTAGCGACGCAGATGCCGCGCACGGATAATCGATTCGACGAGCCTTAATTAACTGTCAAATTAACGCGAGTTATCGTTCGGACGGGGACCCATCTTCTCGCAGCCCGTTAAGTGCCTCTTACGCGACACGCATGCGGCTCACTTCTGTGAATCGCAGTTGTCGCGTGAATTTTTCGACGTCTCTGTGGAACTCCCATCGATACTTTTTCGCACGGCGAAACTTCTTTTAAACATTTTTAACAGAAGAGGAGAAGAGGAAAATCGCAGGGCGTAGCCTTCCTAAAGGTACGACGCCTCCTCGGCCGTTTAATTGTAATTTTCCTATCGAGCGCGCGTGCTGTAGCTGTACGTGTCGACGCGATTCCGCGGCACGCGATGCCGATGTTCATCATGCCAGCGATTCCAGCTTAATGCGCCCCGGAGAGCCGGCCTGCAAGGTGCAGCATCCGAGACTCGCCTCGAACCGGAGCTGTAATGTACCGATTTTTACCCTCCGCCCTTTTAACATCGCTTTAAACTGTCTCGGGTTTAGACTATCTCCACGAAAGGAGAGATAATGGAGATAGGAGTTTTATGTCGATTCGTAAAACTCCACTCTTTAAGAGCTTCGTTATTTGGCTTGCGAGAGCTTGCGTGGCATCTGAATTCTAGACTAATCAGGAAAAGAATTTACTTTCTCTCTCTCTCTCTTTCTCTCTCTCGTGTTAAGAGTGTTTTTTTCGTTTGTTAATTGGAATTAGCCATTTCTGATTCACCAACACTCGCTAACAGCATGCGAACGTTAGGCAAAGTAACACTTGACTTGCTTCGAGTACTTAAAGTTCGTTCGAGTATTTACGAAATAAGCAGCGTTACTTCCGAGCTTGCACCTTAGTTACAGTTTCAATTTACTTCAGCACAGCTGTCTTCGAAGTGTTGTTGGCAATTTCTACCTGCTCCTCCACATTTCTCGCCAGGTCACCTTTTTAATTGGTCCAATCAAAGCTCTAGTGCAGGGACTAGAGAGCTCTAGACCATTTTGCTTGTTTGCCAGGTCGAAATTAGAATTTTCGTGTAATATGCAGGATCATGTCCATGGGTTACCAAGCAAGGGACTGCAATGAAATCTGAAAGTTAGAACAAGCTTCGTTGGCCTAAGATTTCAACTCTAGAATATTTTCACTTTATTTAATTTGCATTCTATTATTTAATTTGTTTTCTTGCTCACATTTGACTAAGATTCTTCACTGATGAAAAAATGTTATCACCTATTGAATCGGCATCAGATTACATCTAAAAGATTTCAAACAGATTGCATCAGCTATTTCTATTCAAGAACTTAAAGTGAGCGGAAATCGACTATGGCTTCGAAAATTGCACAAACACTCTAATGAAAATTCTTCGCTCGTATCTCTTCCCTATCGTCATTGCGGTCAGAGTAAGCGCGTGCCGTTTCAAGTACCCCCCTCATGATCACGGCGGGGAGGCTCGCGGAGTGGCCTCTAGCAGAATTCGCGCGTGCACCTCTCCAGTTGGTTTGCTTTTTTTAGGCAAGAAAATGTCTCGCAAGCGCACGGCACTTGTTTTCTGTCTACCCGTCCGTTCCTCCCGACGGTTTTTCCTTGGTTAATGGGGTTCAGCGCAAACTTGAGCGTTTGACACCAGGAAGTTTAGATGAAATACATGTAATAGAAACTTGGGTAAAGCAATATGTACATAGGTATACTTGTGCATTAATATAACATTCTTTTCTTTCAAAATTATATAGTAAAATGCAATTAATTTAATGTAATTAAATATTTTAAATCTTTCTCATAAATTATATGAAATAATGATTATGCTTTGAAGGACTGAATGATCCGGTTTTTAGATTCCCCATTGTCGACTATTAATTCACGCAATATCTTTACAAAGAAATTCAATATTGTACAAGCTATTGTTAATTATTTATCCGAAATTTACGATCAACATATTTGAACATTGACGACTGTTAGGGGTTTGAAAATGCTTATATCTAAATGTGGCGTTTGAAAAGGTAATTATAAATTAATGTTTTTCTTTCTTAATTACATTGATAGGCGTTCGATTTCAATACACAAGATCAAAGAGTGAACATTTTCGCAATGATAAGATGTTTGTATTAAGAAATTACAAATTTATAAATAAATAGTAATGGATGCTTGGTTGAAATATTTAGCTGTTTTGGAATATTGAGAACATAAGCAGTTACATTTACCGAAAGGGTTGATTCGACTGTTACCCGCAATTTTTAAGGAAGAACTACTATACTAGACCGGTTTGAATTTAGGGTTTTTCCCGTGACGTCAGTTACGCGCCTGCCTGATGTTTTCTGCCTTCAGACCTTTGCAGATTTGCTAAGGAAATGGTAATAGTGCAGAAAGTTCAATCTTAAGGGGGGGGGGGGGGTATGGTATAATTGGTTCAAAAAAAGCATTTTTTTGCGAATTTTTTTAATACAAAGTATACAAGTTTTTTA
>JAWWEN010042122.1:0-12879 GCA_035582955.1 Sycophila texana
AAATACTGAGTAATACACCAATTGGCTAGAAAATCCCGTGGCAAGCAAATGACAAAGTAAAAAAATAAGATATTCATAGGTGTGCAATACAAGAGGCTATGAGCACTAAAAGACAAATTTGAATGTGTTAATATCACATATTATGTATATAAAACAAGTACAAAAAGATACGATTATTAAAAATTTAAACTAAAATTTTTACAGTTAATAAATAAGAAATTGTTTTTTAGTAAAATAAACTCAGACTGGCCCCCTTAAAGCAATAAAACGAACGCAAAGGAAAAAGGCTGGACCCCTTTGTAAAATTACGCACAATATACGGATGCATGCTTTACATCAATCAATAAAATACTCAAAAATCAATATCGTGCGCCACCACCATTTATCTTATTCTTATTTACATGTCGTGTTGTAACAAAGTATCGATTTTACATAACACTCCCCGGCATTCCGCAATTTTACGTAAATTAATTTTTGCGAACGCATAAAGCGTCAGTCACCGACGTTCGATCGACCCTGTGATACGCCCGTCATGCGTGTGCGCGTGAGAAAATCACAAGTGAAGAGAAAGCACAGGCAGGAACTCGCGCTGCTGCTGCAACGCGCGTGCCGCTTTTTATCCGTCAGCGACTTGACTTTTTTCTCAAGTACAAAATCGATATTTTCCCGTGACTCGCACGAAAGCCAATGACTGTCTGCGAAGACAGACGAGTCGAGTTTTTTTTTTATCTTCGACATCCGTTTAAGGAGAAAGTCCGCTTGTACCTCGAGCCAACGTCGACGGGCTGGTCCTTTTGTAGCGTGTGGCAGTAGCAGATAAAATATAACAGTGGAATTGGCTGCGTATGCACGACAAAGCAGAGAAAATTGTATGCACGGGTTAGGAGCGAACAAAGACGGAGGTGAGGAGATTGTTATTTTTATTTCTTTATCGAGAGACAGTTAGGTGCCAGTCGCATATCTCACGGCTCTACGGCGGAACAATGAGTGAGCTTCAGTAATATAATTGACATTGACTTACATACAATAGGTGCGAATGATTACGTAAGGATAATTCGAATATACGTCTCAAGTTTTTAGCTTCTCAATCGAATTTGCATTTTCGCTTGAGAAAAAAGTGTTATCTTTCGCTTAATGACAGGATAGAAAGTGGAAGAGCGCGGGAAATTTAATTGTCTCGATGCTAATGATCCGCTTTCGAGACTATTATTTCAAATAGTCTCGTTGTTTTCTTGCAATTCGATATTTAAATTTTTATTGGATAAAAAATAATTTCCACTAATAATAATTTAAATTAACCTATATACTTTTTTATTTATTAAGAAGCACCTATTTTAATTTAATTCTACTAGTTGGATTGAGCGCGCTACGCGCGCCTCGGTATAACAGATTTTTAGGTTATGATGCCAATATTTCGACATTCAATTTTTTTTTCGAAAATCAAAATCAAGTTCAAATTTCGAGATTCGAGATTCGAGATACTTACAATCGCAAAACCGATACCTCGTCTATTATTTTTATATATAATAAAGGGATGATTGCACACTATACAAAATAACTCAATTTATTGCAAAAATTAATTATCGTTGTTATAGGTAAGTAATAAAACAAAGAAATAATAAAGGATTTTTATGATTTATTTCATAAAATGAATTCGAACCCAAGGAAAGGGATGGAGATACTAATTAGCGTTACTAATTAAATCCAGAGTTCGAAAATATTTGGCGCTTTTTACTCTAGTTTTCGCACAATAAAAAAATGTAGTTTATGTATGTCATTTTGGGTAAAAATCATGCAAGGATATATTTGTAAAAAAAATTTAGTGAGGTTAAAACTCAAATCAACGTATATAGAGGCACACGTTGCGGCCTCGTAGGCTCGTCGTTCGTCCGGGACTCAGACTTGCCTCGAGGCGCTAGCGCTACCGCGCCTCTTGATATATACACTGAGAAAAAAAATTTCATTGAGTTAAAGAAACCTTCTTTGAATCAATGAAATGGCTTCTTTCTGGGCTGTCCATCAAATATTTATTTGAATTAAAGAACATATTAAATTGTTATCAATGAAATCTTACATTATCGCCGTGTGCCGTGAGTCGATCTAAGACTTCACATCTGTTTTCCTTTTTTCCAATTGTTTCACATCTCCAGATCGTGGCTCAATGTGTCGGGGATAAAAAACTGCATGTGTTCGTTGGTCTAAATATTTCGTTCAATGAAAAAAATACATGTTTCGCGGAAAACAATATTTGGTTAGAAGAAATAAAATTATCTTTGACTAAAAATCGCTTTATTCTTTGGAATTTGTGTAATATTTCTTTCAGTTAAAGAAATATTTTATTCAATGAAAAAATGTTAGTCTTGCGGAATTAGTATATTACGTAACAAGGTTGGTAAAACAAGAATGTTCCCAGATCGCACGTAAATGCTGAGGCATTCTTTTTTACCTCCCATTTGCGTATTGTATTTTTCGGTCTAGCGAGGCCAAAATTATAACCTTTTCGATCGGGCGCCGGGAGGAATTAGTATATTACATGCCTAGGGAGGTAAAATAAGAATAGTCTCAGATCGCATGAAAATTGACAAACATGCAATCTGAGGCATTCTTTTTTACTTCCCGAGGTGTGTATACTATTTTTCACCACCAGCGAGCCGAAATTACTACGTTTCAAAAACGCCACCGGGCGGGAAACAGGCACTTTCGGCGAGCGTGTGGTCAAAAGGTTATGCTTTCGGCCCGCTAGGCTGAAATAGTTTTTTTTTCCCTAGCGAGGCCGAAATGGCATCTTTCGCAAACTAGCGCCGCGGTGAAAGTTGGCACTTTCGGGTCCACTAGGCAAAAAAGAAACATTACTCTTGAATTTACTAAATATTGTTTTGATTTGAATATACCTTTCTCGAATCAGTGAAATATTTCTTTCGTTGAATTTTCATTGAAAACAATATCAATTGAGAAACGAAATATGTTTTGATTGAAAAAATATCAACGTTTAACTCTATGAAATATTTCATTCATCAAAAGAAATATTTAGTAGGGTAGAAGTTTTCTTTTATTAAAAAGAAAAAAATTAGTTGACTTGAAATTCAGTTTTAGGGAACACATTTATTTTTCTAATGTCCTGGAATAAATTCAAAACCGTACAAGCCTAAGCGCAAAAATCGTGTTTTTACCTCAACGGATTTTTTATCCGCGGGCACCAATTAATCCTTACAAGTACGATAATTCAGATCGTAAACCCGATACTGAACACTCGAGAGCATCCTTCCCTCCATTACGCGCGCAAAAGTAGTCGCAACGCATCGCCGTACCCACATCATCCTCTGCTCCCAATTGCGAAATCGTCTCGTGTGTCCAGAGGCTTGCGAACCGCAACGGATCCTCTGCAGCACTTGCGGTCGCAAGCTCGAAAGCTCCATTTTCGCACGCGCGACAGCCGTTCTGTCGTCGGCGCTGGGCCGCCATATGTACACGTCTGCGAGGCAAGTCAGGCAACCCCCGTCGCATCGCTGCACAAAAACAAAGAAAAAAAAGAATCGTCGCTCCGAAAGCGCGGCGCGCATTCAGTGGCTCGCGAATTCTGGATGATGCGCACGAGCGGCTGCGCAAAAGCGAGGATCGTTATTTAGGCGCACGACGCGAGGCCGGAGATCCTAATCATTCTGCTTTCCGGACTGTTTTTTTCCGCCTCGGCTTTTATCCTCATCCTCTCTCTCTCCCCCCCCCTTCTCTCGTGTTCGCGCTATTTTTTATCCCGCCTGTTTGTTCCTTTGCCGACGGATTTTCTTGGAAACGCGGAAAAACCAGACGAGTGGATATCTTCTGGAATTTGGATTTGTAGGTCGTCACGTCGGGCAATGATGACAATGAGAAGGATAATGACGGTCTTGGTTCCTTTTTTTTTTATCTCCGAGCCTTGAGATTCTCTCTTGGCTCGAACGGTGCTTTTTGTTTCCACTCGTCTGGATGTACATCTTTAGCAATACAGATTACTACCGAATCGATCGTCGTATACTTACACGCTGCGACTGGCTGTGCGGTGTGCGTGGTATGGGCTTCCATTTCTTTTGTAACAGATGGAACCACTTGTTAGGCTTACTGTCGGTGCGAGGCAGCTCGTTTCTTAGATGAGATATCGACCATATGAATTCTACTTTACCGACGCTCTGTGGCATTATAAAACGTACTTATTTTAATGATAGAGGGAGCGTGAAAGAATATTTGAAATGCACAAATCATTTTTTTCCAGTGACTAGCAAAATCCAACGTTCACTTTTTTTTATCGTGTTTAAAATTATTGAGGTTAGATTTTTAAATTAAGCGCCATTTAACCGGATATACCCATGTTCCAATCAAATCGCGTTTTAAAATACTTCACAACATCCTGCCATTCTTTTTTTAAGACAGGACTAACAAGATCTAGTGCGCTCTGCATATTCTGCTTTTTGAGATTGGACTTATTTATTGAATTTTGACACTGTTTTTTTAAAGAGATAATATAAATAAACATAAATTTTTATTTTAAAGCTTAATATGTTCAAAATTGAAAAATTGGTGCTCTCTCATCCTAATTTTAGTATATTAGGCAACCAATCACGTTCGCGACCAATCAGAATCACGTATTAAATGCTTCACAACAAAGGATATCATTTGTTAAAGAGAGGATACATTAAGTGAATCCAGTTTAAATGTTTTAATAATTTAAGCTTGCAAAATAATTAACAAATGAAGATAAGTTTCAAAAATAACGCAAAAAAAACAAATTAACGAACTTGATCGCTTCTAAAAATTATTTTTGAGCATTTGTTAATAACTTTGCAAGAAAACAACATTTTTCAAGGTAAAAATTCTTAATTTAAAGCTGTTTAGCTATATTTCTATTTTCTTTTTTGAAAACTATGTATAGGTCTTTCAGAAGCCGAGGCAATTACAGCTAAAGAAGTTAAAACAATCTAACAAAACTCCGAAAACTTTGGTTCCCTATATACTTTTACCATAAGAAAATGTTACCCAAAGTTTCGAGAAATGTGTCATCCAAAAGTGAGATACTCTCCTAGTAAATTTTTAATTAAAATATACAATTGAGAATACATTAGCTCAGCATAAATAATTCAAAGTTAAATTTACAGATAACTGCTAAGAGAACCAGCAAAGACGTTGTAAATTAATTTCCTAGACATACTATAAAACTGAATGAAATAAAATTTCTTCACTTCTACGTCTCTGTTCTTCTATTTAATTTTCTTCCATTTTTTACGCAGCGGTAAAGGTACTCTCGCGATTCCGCTGCCTATCCAGCCCAGTGAGAAAAAGTTTCCAATTAAATTATGACCAATCAGAAAGCCTCTTGGAAATCTAAAAATGAACTTCTCCCCTTTAGGGAAAAGCTCTACTTCCTGTTCAAGGCTCTCGAAAACGCCTCAAAGCGTATATAGCCTCAAAAGTCGATCAATGAAGCTTTGTTTGAGTTACCAAAAAACAGGGGCGTACCACACCGGCCGTTTATCCGACAGAACCGAGGGGCTCGTGCACACAGCCGCGCGGCGTCGCAAGAGGATGTGTCGGCTGACTGGCGATAAAGCCACTTCCTCGCCTAGCTGATATTGGAAAAGACCAGGATTACTCAGTACGGCATCCTGGGTGGGAGGTCCGTTCAGAACCTTCGTTATTTAAGACCTCGCGCCCCTCCCCCTTCTGCTCTTTTCCAACAAACGCGACAAGCCGAGACGAGATTATTTTTATAAGAAAAATCCACATTGTACTTTCGGAGTGCTCTCTTCTTTAAACAATGAGACGTCTTTGAAATTTCTTTTCAAATAGAGAGCCGCCCGGACACTCAGCGCGGTGCGGAATATCTACTAATAATAGGAGCATTTATTTTCAGTGCGATATCGGAAACTTAGCTTGATTGTAATCTTTATCTTTTAGCTTTCTCTTTGAGGAAGCTTTGTAATAGTAAAAAAAAGTCTTTCTAAAAATCCCTTATATTAAAATGCATTGCAATTATGATCGAATTGAATGAAGTCGAATTATCGCATTATCGAAATTGAAGAGTGTGAAAGTAGTAGCAGTTAAGCGTTTGCTTTTTTGTTTTTGTCGGTTCCGAACTAAAATAATCAGCGCGCGAAGCGCGCGTTTGCATTCTAGTATATTATAATTTGTTGATGTTTTTTGAATCTGTATGTAAGGCTGGGTGTGTGTAACAAATGATTTTTTACTTTTCACGATAACGGAAGTAAAAGCAAATTAATCGACTTGAAATTTTGTAGTTTGTTAATATTTTGTTAGATTTGCAGGCAAGTTGTTTGGACAGTTTATAAGACTCATTCATTTTAGAGAAATTTAAGATTTTTCTTTTTTTTAATTTTTTTTTTTTTAATCACTACATCTAGAGAACGGTTGGGTTTCTCACGTTCTACAATGGCTCTCTTCGTAGTAGGAAAGTATATTATTTAAACTTTAAGTGACACACGTCAAAATAATAACATAACTGGCACAGGGGGTCTTTTTTGGACCCCCGACTAAAATTTTTGTTAATAGTTCAATTATTAATTATTTTAATTTGACAATTTTTTTATATATTGCTTAGAGCCTTTTCTAAAGAATGACGTGCTATAGAAAGTTAAATTTTAGTACTAAAACACCCAAATAAATAAAATTTCCGGAGTTCTTTTTCAAAATTGTGTAGCAAAACGACGAAAAAAATAGAATTTATGCTTTTCACCAGAGCTAACGCTAAATTGATCTACAGTTTATATCTCAATAATTTGTATTAGGCCTCAACTAATACTAAATGATATTACAGAATTGATTTCTGTGCTTTTTACATTAAAAATGGTAAAAAAAATAAATGTATACAAAAAAATTATTAATAGTAATACTGCAATGTAATAATTCAAAGGCTTTAATTAAAATGAAACTTTTTTTAATAAAGGTTTTTACATAAAATGCAAGATATTTAATGGGGTGGCTCACTAGGCCCCGAAGGCCCACTATATACCCCGAGTTCCCCTATTATAATTTCAACAAAATTCATTATATGTATATTATACTTTTTATTTTGCAGATTACTTTCCACCAAATAATTTGTAGGTATAAACATCCTTTAAATAATGATAAATAAAGATATAATATTTCCTAAATTTTTCTATAATTTTCCACGGAAAGTTTTTGGATTTAGAAGTAAACAAACACAAACTGAACATATTTTTTATCATGTAATTTTTACTAGAAGTTGTACTAATTTTCGTGACAAGTAAAATTTGAATAACAAGGAACGACTGAAATCATTTTTAATTCGCCCCAATCTTTTAATGCTCCTAAATTAATAACACAATGAAACGCTGTTACCTCAATTTAATTGCCGAAATAAGCGGCGCAATACGTATTAGCGTAAAACTCGTCCATTCATTCTTCCTCCAATATCCAAACAAGACATAAATAACTCCCGATTCTTTCATTGGCGGTTTATTCACACACGTACACAAATCCAATTAATTCCGCTCAAACAAACCGCTACTCCCAGAGGGGGCACGCCCGACCGTCCATCGATTTCCCCCCAAGTAAATTAAGACTATCCCCCAGGCCCGCCGCTCATTAAAGAGCCCGCAGTCCCTCGCTCGCTGCGAGCTCACACAAAAACAATTCACTTTGAATTTGCTAAAATGCCCCTGTGCGAGCCGACTAAGCACTTATATCGACTCGACACATGGCGTCGCCGTCGACGACGCACGCACATCATCGCCCCCCACGCCTTCCATTCATCGGCGTGTCGGCCGAATGCGCCTTATCTGTGCCTGTCGTCGCGGTTGATCCGCCGAATCCCCGCGCACATCGGCCCGGCCATTGGCTGGGACAGTTTCCGTGCCCCGAGCCTTGTGTACAAACATTCGCGCGCAACTGCGTGAGGATCGCCGGCTTCCGGCAGTCGCGTCGCTCGCTTCGATGTTGACGGAATCGGCCCGAGCATTTTCGCCTCTTTTTCTTCGCTTCTTCCTCTTTTATTTCGGTTCCCGTGCAGTTTATTGGTTCCGATTCTTTCTTCTTTTTTCTTCGAGGAAGCGCTGGGCGCGTCGAGCCGGTCTCGGCGTTGCGCGCACTGCGATCGCCGGCGGACGCGCGAGTCGCATTTTTTTACTTTTTAAGCTACGATCGACTGACAGTGGAATGGGAATTGGTTCGCTCTGGTGCTGGTGACGTGTATAGACACATTTCGAAGATGCTGTTCTGCCTGCTGGGTGCTTACTTGTTCGAAGCAATCTCGAGGCTGTGCCAGGCGTGCAGGAGCGCGGTGTTTACGCTGCTTACCTGCTTCGCGATCAGGAGGTCTTACGATTTGAAGTTTGTGGAAAACAAGGTAAATGTTCTTTAAGCTTCCTTCAATTCGGAGTCTAGTGGACTGCAGTTTTTTTCATTTGACTGAAAGATTTTTTTAATCAGATTAATTTTTATTAATTTTTTCTTAACTACAAAAAAAAAAAAAAAAAAAGAAAGAAAAAGAAAATGTGAAGTGCAAATTTACTGCTCTACAAATGTAAGTTAAATGTAATACACGCATTAAATGAAAGTAAAGGCTCCTTAATTTTTTACACATTTGAGTAATTTTTCATTCGTTCAGGCTGCGAGTGTGATAATGATGTTTTTAAAAAAAATGACGATTAAAGCCCCTGCGTTTGTATTTTAATTGCCGGTAGATAAAATACAGCTTTGTTTTATCATAAAGCAATAAGCGCGACAATATAACGCTTTAAACATCATTCACTTGCGTTTCTCGCTGTAATTTTGCTCGACTATTGTCCAGCTTTAAACAATAGCTTTTTTCGAATCAATCTTCATTTAAAAGAAAGGGTCGAACATTTTTAATCAAACGGAGTGCTCACGCTTCAATGAAACTTGGTTGCTGAAAGCTACTTTGAAGTTCGCTAAAGGAAAAAAAAAACGGTGTCAGTAGGTGGGCTCGATTGTTTTATAATTTGCGCTGCCGTATTCGAACACGCGTCATTGGTTTATTATCGAAAAAGACTCGCGGGCCGTTTGATTGAATAAATACAGGCGAATCTCGAGTGGCTATATATTGCTGAAGTTGCTTCATTAGTGGCTCACCGTTTATCGGGTATTTATCATTTACTTTTAGTCAATTTTTAACGCAATAATCGTTTAAATATTTATATGTTGCCAAAGATATTGTCTCTTTAAAAATATTTTCTACAGTGTACATGGGTTCGATCAGAGACATTAGCAAGCGATTTCTGCTTAAAATTACTTAAGCTGTTTCTTTTCAATTGTTACTGTTTTATAAATATATTCAATTTGTTGATTTTTCAATTGAATAAAAAAATAAGATCTACTTAAATTGAAAAAATAATTTAATTGAAAATTTCATTAAGTAGTTATTATCGAATTTGGACTGGTACACGTGAACAAGAAGAAAATATTTGTACGAAATTGTTTTATTTCGCAACTCTCATCGCGTTGACCTAAATATTTCAAGACGTATCACCTCCTTTATTACCCGAAATTAACTTCAATGCTTCAATTCTACTAATTTTATTACATTTTGTTCAATAAAAGAAAGTTTTATTATTAATTATTTTTAAAGCAAGTAATTAAATAGCTAAATAATGACTAAACTGATTGTATCACATGATCATTATCTGTAAATTTAATAAATAATTCACTATTTTGATTAAAATAATACTTGAGATAATGGATGTAAATGTTATCTCGACCTTCATTATCGAACTTAATCATGATCTGGAAAAAGAATATCAATTGTTTTTCTTCTAAGAGCTTAAATAATCGCAAAACCCTAGAGAGCACACCTCATTTCCCTAAACTGAAAAAAATTCTTACGGTAAAACTGACTATATTGAGAATTACGTGAGAAAATGTAAGCGAGAAACAGTTTGTAAAACTGCAAATTTTTCCGGAAAAAAACTGTAATTTATTCTTTAACGGTTGAATTGAAAATCTCGTACCAAAACCTTCATAATTAATTGATCCTCTAATATAAAAATTTCCACTGCGAATTCATCCACCTATAGCTCAATAACATAATTTTAACGGCAAGTTTCACCTGTTATTTAAACAGATTCCAACAGTTGTGCATTTTTTCAAATTACAATGGAAACAAATTGATCTACATCTAATCAGTGAGTACGCACCGACCAAATAGAGCGTGAATACGAAATTTCCGGAAAATATATCCGGTTGCTGATTTGATCCGAGCAGTGATCAAGTTCAATGCACGACAATATGAGATCGTATCGAGCATTCGGATCCAAAGCATAGCGCGTACCACGACGTCGCTTTCCCGAAAGAATCTCGCTGAAAAATATCTGGAGCTACCTCTCCGCATAAAGGATCCCCATATATCCTCCTCTGAGAAAAATGAGATTTCCACGATTGATCCTCGATGCGAGCAGTCGATGTAATAAATAAAAATCTGTACGCGCGCGGCCTTCGTGATCGATCAATGAGAGGGAGGCTACGGCTGAGCTTCAAGCTGCATTTCACATTCTCTTTCTCTCGCTTTTTCTCTCTTCGAAGGGTGCCTAAATCCCGGCTACTTTGCTGTCAAAATGAATGAAGCCGAGCAGCGGTTCTCTTGTTTTTATTTTCTTTCTTTCCGCCAGCAGGAAAATTGAGTGTCCTGATGAAAGGAGTGAATTTTTTTGAAGCTGCGTTTTGTTAGGTACGGTAGCTACTAGATACATAGAGATTGAAATCTAAAATTCTTTACGCAAAGTAGAAAAAAAGATCACGCTTTGTGATGATGATTTTCGAATTACTTTGCGCCCATTTCTTCCTTTTTGCTATCGCTTAAATTCTGTCATTCACACACTCAAAAAATTTAAAAATTAGTCGGTCGTAACACGGTGACAACATAGATATTTTACTCAATCTGTTATTGAAGAAATAGGTATTTAAAACTATCATAATTTATAACTATTTATAACAAAATGGCGAAAGCTTATTTTTAAATTATTTTTACTATTTAAACTTCAATTAGTAAGAAACCAATATGATTATACTGACATTTTATTAAAAATTAGTGGAAAGAGCTGCAATTTTGTTCTCTAAACGAAATTAGTAATAGTCTTAGAAAAGAAAAATGAAAATTTCACTGGTGGAAACGTTCACGAGTTTTTCGCGAGTTTATTGTCAATTTTATCGGAACTCGCCAGCTTTTAATAGGAAATCTATCGAAAAACTCAGGACCTGCAGACAGTATCTGCCTACAAACAAGGCGCGAACTGCTGAAAAACTACTGAATATTTAAAATTAGTAATGATTTATCTATAATATTTATTTTATTAATAAATTAATAGGTACAAATATTTTATTTTAATCTAATCAATTTATTTATATTTTAATTAAAGCGACATCTGCAAGTCATCTTTAAGATATTGCTCAAGATACGATAATAAAATAACAAGATAAGATAAAAAGATAACAGATGATATAAAAGATAAGATAATTATTGATATAATGGTGGAAATGATACATATTTAGCCATCTCTTTTTATTTTAAATGATAATTTAATTTAAAATGCTTATAAATCTGCCCGATTGTTAGCCGCAGTTTTACCGTCTTATTTTAAATAAAATTAAAAAAATGCTCCCGAGCAAAACTAGCTAGAACCTATTTTACTCAGTAATTGAGCTGGTCTATTTTCCAAATTACTTCTGTGGTATATGAACTGTTTTGATTTTACTATAAGTACGTTATTAAATTAGAAGTGCGCAAACGTCCTTTGTTTTCTTAATAATATTAGCACAATGAAATTTATTGTCTAACTATTTTTCCTTCGCATGTCCAGTTCGACAGTAATATAGCCTTTAATTTGGTACAAAGTGCTTACTGAATTTTATAAATATTAGTAAAAGTTGCATATGAAAGAATGTTACGCCATTAAAAAAAACTTGTGATAATTACAATGGCAATTGAAAGTTCTGGTTGATATACCTCGACTACTGCTGTAAAATAGAAGTAATATACTGAGTTTAATCGGTGTAACATTACAGAATAGAAGCGTTTAAAATTATTTAATTTTGTGCACTATCCAGTGTCACAGACCGCGTTAAAGGCGATTTTAAACTGCAATCGAACACCGATTTATTCCAATTTCACTCGTTGGTCTAAGCTTACTTAAATTATTGTCAACAGTGTAAAAAATTTTCATAATTTCGCACTCGTTTCGCGTTTCTAAAACACAATCTTAAAAATATTTTACCTCCACTTTTCAACTAAATTCGTTTTTCGCACGGAGAGACTTTTCTAATAAACATTCCCCAGGGCCACATAAACATAACCCAAAAATTAGTAGTAAAAACTAACCGAAGTCGAAGCATAAAACGCCAGCTTGCGAAGTTTTTTTACGTGGAATTCTAGACAAATTTTACTAAATTCTTGTAAACATTGCCAACTACATGGCAAAAATTGCTACGAACTTAGTAAAAATTGTCAGAATTTAAGGAATACCACGATTTCCATGACTAGGTTGGTAATTTTTACATTTCCAGTTTCTCCGTGCGAAAGTACAATATTACCATTGTTAGAAAACAAACTAATTATAACTACAAAATTAATAACATTTTCCATCACAGCTTGCATAAATTCAATTAACCAAGTTCAACGAAGTTACTTATGAAAAATGAGGTATACTCACTGTCCGCAAAAATCTGATTGACTAAAATAAAAAAGTAGTTTCTAAATTTATTATAGTATTTATAGTTACTGCATGTACTTGATAAGCCTTGTTACGAGTTACAATGAATAATTGTTGCTAAATTAGGTATTTACAAGTAAGGTACCTGTGCCTAATATGGGCATGCGCCTAATATGGCCATGTTCTGGTATTTCGAATTGACCCGCGCTAC
>JAWWEN010042133.1:0-12879 GCA_035582955.1 Sycophila texana
TTTTCGAGGTTATCGTAGCCATTTTTTCAAAATTTTGAAAATGTTCCAAGCGAATTAATGGGAACCAAGTGTACAGAACCGAAACTATAAAGTAAAAAAAAAAAAAAAAAATACAACGAATCACGTCGATTTATATAATGAGACAATTTTTATAAATTATGTTATTTTATTAATTTTCTGTACTAACTGGATATATAAATCGATAGATAGATGACAATTGTTTGCCTTTGCAATAAAATAAAATAGTATAATAAAAAAATGAAAAAATATTGTCGTCAATGTCCTATCTAGTGAAATAACAATAAATCGATTATTTCTTACCCACTGAGCAAAAAAGTGTATTAAATAATTAAATTAACTAACCACAAAATATAAAAAAATATCAAAATATCACTGATAAGAGAAAGTAAAAATTATATAAAGAGTCTTGCAAAAAACCCCGTTATAAACAGTCAATCTATAGGTATAAACTTAAAATTTTCACTACCCAAAAATCTCAAAGAACTCATCCAACCTTCACGGTGCAGACGCACGTCGTAGACAGAAAACACCTTCGTGGGGATCGCTCGTCTTTAAGGGGTTATACACCGGCATTTCGTCATCGTCTGCTTGAATTTTTTTCCGCAGCGAGGCTCACTCGCGGCAAAGGGCCGACGCCCACGCGTCACGGTGGAATGAGATGAGAGGAGTATAGGGACGCAGGACGACAATGGGAACTCGACGCGCGCCCAGGAGAGTGAAAGAGAGAGAGAAAAGAAGTGCGCACGCATATAAAGAGGCTGCTGCACCGCGGCCGTAAAACTATGATTTACCGCTTGTCATTGCTGTCTACTGCGTCTCGTCTCCCCATGCCCCTCTCGCATTCTTCGCTCCTCATTCTTTCGGCTCGTCGAAAATCGAGTTTTTGTTTGCTCGATTTTCATCTCCATCCTCGAGAATGAACCTCGAATGCGCGGGGAGAAAAAAGCGTCGCGGTAATTCTTTTTTCTTTTCTTTATATATTTTTTTCTTTTTTTTTTAAGTCTCGTCCTTGTGTACTGTGTACTGCTCGTCGAGTGGAGGGAGCGATTTTACTAAAAGGTAATTAACGTTCGAGGCGGCGGCTGGAGAGTTGATTGCGCGGCGGGGGATTTCGTTTCGGCGTGCAGTTTATAAGGAATTTCTGTGAATTCCGAATATTATTATATTAATTGAGAGAGACGCTGAATGGAGGGATTACGAAGTTTCGAGACGCCGAAAATTACCCTCATTGTGCGTCGTCGCGCGCTTACAGCGCGGGGGGATCATTGACAGGCTGAGGCGAAAATTGAAATTGTTCGAATATTTTTCATTTTTCTAAATTGAATTTCTTATCTTTCGCGTTTTATTATAGGATGAATAGGTTCAACGGGAATTACACTGATAAAATGTTTGGGGGTTTTAAAATATACTTCGTGAACTTGACTTTGCTAAAACAAAAGTATTATGATTTAAAAAAAAAAATTTTACTAATATTTCTAATTCAATTAAAATTAATTCTAATTTAATTATTCATAACCAATTTCATTTATTTTAAAGATCTGCCTCTCTCAGGTCCATAAAACATACACTGAGAGAAATGTTTTGGTAAAAATTACAAGTCCTTACAAGTAATTACTAAACTTTTCAGTAAAATTTGCCATAAATACAGTAAAAATTACAATACTGTCTGTCAAGTTTTCCTGAAAAGTTTAATAATTTCTCTCGAAATTTCAGTCAGTAATAACTTTCTCAAACAATTCAGTAATTTTTACTAAACGACTTGTAATTTTTACTAAAACATTTCTTTCAGTCTAGTAATAATTCCCCCAAATTTCTCTTCAGTGTACAATTGTCCAGTAAATACATTAATTATCCACGGGCATCTTACAATCGCAGCACTTGTCTTGCGCAAAGTCGATACAATCTGGAGACTGGTGAATGCTCGGAATAAAAGAATCTGATCCATTGAAGAATCTTATTTCTAAATTAAACTCAGCTTACTTACCTTCGTTGAGACAATTAATCACCGAAAAATATATTTCACCCAACTTTCGTTTCGCCATCGAGGAAGGATGCTTTTACACTGAACTATACTACACTACTGCTATTAATACTATTAGCTAGTGCGAAGGCGGTAATAAAAAGAAATCTGGGTACCTCATTTTCACGCTCTAATCAGCCAAGGCAGATACATACTGAGAAAGCCGCGGCTGGCTCGAAGGAACTTAAATGGAATCGGCTTCGCACCTGTACGTCCCCTCGGGCATCTCGGAGGCCTAGACGGGGACCACTTCGTCCTCGGGGCCCGACGCACACGAGACACTCACGCAGCATGCGGTCACTGGGTTATTCGGGAGACTCACCGAGACGCGCGTCAACTCACTTTTTAAATGGATTCTGCGGTTGAACGATTGTAACTTGTTCTCGCTCGTCCGACGGGAATTTCGCCTTTGCCTGCTTTGCTCGTGTTCTACTTTTTTTTTTCAAAAAGAATTTTTGCTCTGTGCGTGTGACGCGTCATTTGCTAAATTTTGTACTACAGACTAGTGGTCGTGAAGTGAAGCAGTTCACTTGATGGGAGGCCTTCTAGTTTCGAGAAATTTATGACAAACAATCTGGCGTTAAATTTGCAGTGTTGAAAAATGATTGGATTTTGATTAGCGGAGAATTTTTAGTCGATTTAATTTGACAAGAATTCGAAAAGTGGATGGTAGCTGATTAATTGGATTTTCGCAGAAATATTGGTATACCAGTTGATTTGAATAATCCCGTGGAATCAATGGAAATAAATTGAGTATTTTTGCTTTATTAAATAATGATCATTTTTTTATGAATGTGGGCTTTAATAATTGTTGGTATTTTATGTGATTTCGGGTTGAAGAGTTATGAGAACTAAAATGATTTGAGTAAATATCTAAAAAGTTCAAATTTAAGAAATTCAAGTAAATTTCAGTAGCAAGTAATTTTTAACTTAAGAGTACAATAAAACAATGCACTATTTTTACCGTATACAAAATAATTCAATAATTTAATTCTACTGCTTTCATAATGTTAAACTCAAACAATATTAAAAAAGAATTCTATCTGTAAACTTTAATGCACTAGAAATCAGCTTCGCCTGCCTTGTTCCTGCGAAAAACGATCAAGGCAAAAGCATCGCAGTCAATTCGTACACCTCACACCGGAACTTGTATACATCAAAACTTATCCATTTCAAATCGCGCAGTACACAACATACATCAAGCCCCGCCAGATTTTTCCGCCTGAAATCATCAAGTTTAAAACGCATAAATAAGACAAGCGCTCGAGAATCATACACGAGTGATCTCCAGGCCTATACCCCAGCCTCGAACGTCCACCGGGGCGCATCCTCGCTTCGCGCGAGAACTTGTCGTGTCATTCCCCGGCCCACACTCGCGCCGCGATACTCCTCGCGAGGATCGGTATCGCGCACCTGAGCGCGCGGCCCATCGCCCGATCCCTCCCCACCCTAAGAAAAAAAAAAAAAAAAAAAAAAAAAGAAGACGAAGAAACGCAAAGAAGAGGAGGCAAGAAATCAAACAATCCCCGCCCACACGCGAGAGCAATAGCTCCCTCGGCCCGATCGCGGCGATCGCCGCGGAGGTGCACTCGATCGATCTTGCCGCGGTGTGCGCGCGCGCGGCCTTCGCCGCGTCCATTAATCAGCCTAATGGAGAGCGGCCGGCGTACTTATGCGCGACCCCGCGAAACGCGCGGATCGCGCCTCCGCGACTGTATGGTCGCCGCGCGGCTAATGAAGGAAGTGCGGCCGCGAGCCACTGGCTCGTATTACCGGGATGACGAGGATTATTACGGTGCCGTGCGTAAATCGTTTCGTAAGCCGAGACGCGCTAACGTTAGTACGCGCGGAAGTTTTATGGTTGAATGAACCTGCTTCTCGTATGTGCCTACGTGCGTTCCAGGTTACACGATGTTCGCGGATCGTGCTTTTTGTGAATTATTGTTTTTCGTGCGGAGGCGCCTTTTGTGCGCTTTGAGATCGTGGATTGCGTTGCGTGATGTTGGAGTTTGGATTCTTATTTTTTTTTTTTCTGAAAGGGAGCTCGTGTAGGACTGAAAAGTCAGTTGGAGAATTCGCGAAATAATAACAATTATAAGAAAGTATCTTAAAGGAATCGACCCCCCTTTGAAAAAGGTGGATAAAAAATATCTTAAAGAAGACATAAATCAATTGGTATACAATTAAATATTAATAGCATATAAATGTACGAAATTTATAATAAAATGTGCTGAGGAAGAAGTATCTAGAACCATTTTATTTCAAGTAATTTTACATTAAATCTTTGATTTTGGTGGTACTTACAGTCCGTACCCTCCCAATTTATTTCAGCGAAATCCCTCTGCATTTCAAAGGGATTTCCCTTTTTTCAGTTACAAGTACGTCACTGCTTTGTAATTCTGTGGAACTTTACTGGATTAAATTTAGAGAGTACAAAGGCAGAAATTTTGGTGGGTTCTACGAGTAATAAACAATAATTTCTAAAAATATTTTCTAATCTTTCATATAAATTGAGCGTTCGAGAATTCGATCGTTTGTTCGAAAATCTCGAAGTGATTTTGATTTTCGAGAAAAAAAAAACAAAATTTCAATTATTTTTTTTTTCAAAGGTGAAATAGACGCGCACCTCTGTATAAGGCGCGTCTATTTCACCGTGTCGAATCCTCTAGTCCTCACATTATTTGTTTCGTGCAATATCCTTCTTAATTTTTAATGAAAATTTATTTGTAAATACAAATGTATTATGAAGTTTTAAACGGTTTTTAATTGTGAAAATTAATTGGTGTTGAATTAATTATTGGAAATTATAATAAGCCGATGAAAGTACACGAATAAACTTTGATTATATTGACTGATCTTTATATGGTAATGCGATCGCAGCCTTATGCAAGAAACAGTTATGAAGAAACAGTGAGCTCGCTATTAATTTCGTATGATCGCTTAAACTGGTTTGGAAGATTGCCTCAATTTACTAGAAACATCATCTTGAAAACGGACATTGCTTCAAATAAAAAAAAAAAAAAAATTACAAATTACCAGTGAATAAAAGACTCAAATTCCTCTAATCACGTCTACCTAGCGCCTAATAAATTTCATTTTCATTAATCAAATAATTTAAAACATCGAAAAACACCCTGTAAGTCTGCGACTATTGGCTCACGAATGAATGCAACTACAAAATCGAGACGTCAGATTATTTAAAATGCAAGAAAAAAAAAACAAATTATAAGTAAACAAAAGACTTGAATTCCTCTATAATCACATTTAAATAGCACCTAATAAATTTTATTTTCATTCATCAAATTATAAAGAAAAAAAAATAATAAAAAAACTAGCGCCAGTGAGTCTATTACACCTATCGACTCACGAAAGAATGCAACGAGATCGAAGCTGATAGAGTAATACAAAAAAAAAAAAAGAACCACGAGAGAAGTAAATTGGTCCGCGGTTAGTATAATCACTTATGAGCCAAATAAACACCTGTCCGCGCCAGTAACCAGCTCGACCACGTGGATTTCAAGAAATTTACATCGACGTAAATACAGAGCATATTACACACCGAATACATTTCTAGCCTCACTTTTAAGCCGATATCCACCGCCGTAAATTTTGACCGTGGGAATAAAACTCGCGCACTGTAAAACTGCAGGCCGCGCCGCACAATTACAAAGTTGAGAAACGCAAATAAACGGAATATTCGAGCGCAGATCCATATATGCTCGTTGTGCAAGTTGGCCGCCTATATCGTACGATCGTACGTATCATTACCTTAATTTTTTTCTCCTGCAGCGGCGGCGTTAACGCGCGGGAAAAGCAAACGGTTGCTGCTCGCGCGTCCCCACTTAATTTAACGGACCACACGCATTGCGCGTCGGAAGATACGCGCGTATCTCGAGTGAGCACTTCGTTCAAAGGGATACATTGTTTCGAGCTGCCGCCGAGGAGTGGACGATCCCCTCCGCGCATTTTGAAGAGTCATATCTGTCTACTCAACGATTCTGTTATCCCCGTTTCATCGCTACCTTATACCTTTTAATTACTTCTGTTGCAATCGAATTCCCGTAGAAAAAAAAACAGTTTTCGATGTAATTACACTGGCCGATAGTTTTATTTAAACTCGTAACAGTATCTCTGTGATTATTACTGTTAATTTTTCTGATAGATACGTATATGGTTTGTGAGCGTACGCGCATTCGAGGTAATAGTCAATATTCGATGTTTGTATCATTATTGGAATATCAATTTTTCCTGCGTTTTTTCTTTTCCTGAAAAATTTCCCACTGAAATTCACGGGAACTTCTAATATAATCGACAAACTCGCTTTATGGAAGAATTTTGAAATTTTAATATACATAATTAGCAAATTTGTTAGCAGTATTATCTACAAGGCATAAATCCAGTTTATAGTAGTAATTTATAAACATAAGAAATAATCAGATAAAGGAGAAAAAGAAAATTTTGAATATTTCTTTCAAAATAAGAAAAATTAAAGTTCAGTAACTGAATACTAAAATTTGCTAAGTCAAATTTGATCATCGATTAGTATAGTCACTGTAGAGTAATCTGTCGTGCTTACAAATTTTGCTGCAACATTTTTCATAGCGTTCGATAAAAAGATTAAATTCGTTGCGTAAAATACCCCAGTGCATCATTGTTGCACAACAAAATTTGCGATTGCACAACTAAAAAAAAAAATTAGGAATATTAAAAAAAGAAAAAATATATACGTAGTTGTAGGAGCAATTATGAGGATGCGCCGCCGGGTCGGTGTTTTTCGCCGAAGATGGAAAACGCAAGCAAAATCGGGCATTAAAAAAATTATTGCATTTTCAGCGTCCGTTACGCGCAGTAGGTAAGATGCAACGGATATTACATTGAAACCGGCATCGGCGTAAATCACCGGAGTGTTTTCCCCTTTCGTAACCGAGCGAATTTTTTCGTTTTTACGATCTTACGCGGCAATTGTGCGCGCGAGACGCGACCCGCCGTTTTGTGCGATTAATTTTACGAGCTCCTCTGCCTCTTTTCGAACTTATACGCGCGCCGATCGATTCGTAGAGGAAGCGGCTTAACGCAGGGAAAAGAAGACGTTGCGAAAGCTCGAAACTTTTTAAAAACGCGGACTAGCGCATTTAAAAATAAAAAAAGAAAAGAAAAGGTACCGACGTCACTTTTGTCGTGAACTTCGACGTAACAGATCGTTGCGCAAGTTTCTAACGAGAGCAGATATCGGATACTCTTTTCGGGAAGGCAATTAAGATGGAAAGGTTTCGATTGAGCATTACTTTTTTTTTCTTTTCTGTTTTTTTTTTTTTTTTTTTTTTTTTTTAAACGGTAGGATAAAGAGCGATTATTTACATCGTTTCACAATTGCTATAATGATTTTATAGCGTTCGCAGCGGCGTTCCATTAATTAATGCGAATTTCAAAATTTTCTCCACCATTTTCACTTTACAACCATTATTATTTATCGGCGCAGCTCGTAAAACTTTGCGATATTACGCAAGCGAAACTCTCCACTTCCAGGCAAATTAATTTATATCATTTTCAGGCCTGATTTATTAAAATTACTTAACGCGCTCGGGAACCCTCCCCGAAGTCGTTGAGCAACGATTGTAGCGCCAAAAACAAATCGTTAAGTCGAGGCACGCACCGGCGGTAATCATCCGATCGATCCTTTTTTGCTCGACGACAATAGCCAGCCGAAAGATTATACCGATCGGCGTTCGCTATAAATAAACGAGAATTGTATTAGAAGGTCTGAGACTATATAATGAATGTACTGTGCATACGTAAATACATTCTAATTATATTACGAGTGAGATCTGGTAAATGTGAAAAAAAAATTATAAATTATTTTTTTTTTTTTCGATTATTTTAGCCAAGAGAAAATTCTTATAAAAAATAATAAATTATACAGAAAAATTAGCAAATTTGTAAAAATAAAAAGTAAAATTCATAAGAATTTAAATAAAAAATCCAGTAATGTTAAATCACTATGGAAGCCTATAGGAAAATTTATAATTCACTATGATAAATTTTAAGAGCTCATAAATATTCCCATACTGAGTTGTAAAAAATATCAGATGCCGGACTGACACCGGATTCTCCGCGTAGGACGATAATTTTTACAAGAAATTTTTACAATTTTTCCGATATTTTCTCACTGTCTGTAAAAGTGAACGCACTTTATGGCGCGAAATTTAAATCTCTTATTATATCATTGGCCATTGAGAGGTTGAAATTTCACGCCATAAAATATGTTAACTTTTTTCTTAGATGCTTCATAATCAAACCTATAATAGTGCATTATAATTTTCAATGATTAAGAATTTGTCTCTAATAAAAAAGAAAGTTGCATTTGTATCAAATCAACGAATTCTTTCTCTCCGTGTATTATAATATATTCACACGTTTTAAGATTGTATCAAAAGACTGTTATAGTCCGTTGCAGGCGGAACCTGGTCAGTAAGCCTATACCTGTTTCAAGATAAATAAAAAAAAAGGTTCCCCTGAAGTCAATAAATAAAATAAAATAAAATAAAGTTATTCGCAACGATTGAAAATTCGATAGTTTCAAGATAAATAAAAAAAGAATCTCCTGAAGCCTATAAATAAAATAAAATAAAATAAAATAAAATAAAATATAATAAAGTTATTCGGAACGATTGAAAATTCGATAGTTTCAAGATAAATAAAAAAAGAATCTCCTGAAGCCAATAGATAAAATAAAATAAAATAAAATAAAGTTATTCGCAGCCATCGAAAATTCGACGGCGCGAGAAAGTGCACGCAGCGGCGCGGGAGCCGCCCGCATCCGAAATCGCGCATATAAGTGACGTAAGGGATCCGCGGACGACTTTGACGAAGGAGTGTCGCGTCCTGAGAACGATGACTCCGGACCGATAGGCCGCCGGCTTCGTTATGCCACGGCCCGAGGAACTTTCCTAGTGAAAGTGCAGCATCGGGCCGTGTGAGTTATTGTCGGGCTTGGGAAGTCGTCGCCGGACGCGCGGGGGGCGGGGGGCATCGAAGGAGCCTCGCGACTGATTGATCGATGCCGTCGGTCTCTCGGCCGATTGTGAAAGGGACTTTTGTCGAGCGGTGAATTTTTTTATTTTTCGTGCGCTTCATCGCGTAATAAAAATTCGATTACTCGTTATATATCCTGAGAGCGATATGTCCAAAGTTTTTAGCTATGAATCGACACTCGATTTGCTATATATACACTGAGAAACAAAAGAGAAAGACAATCTGGAATTGAATTACCGTATGTAAAATTTAGCAGAATATATTTGTATAATTTTTTATCCTATACACTGAAAAAAAATAATAAGGGAAAGTTTACGATAAATTTTGTAAGATGGGGACAGACGTGGCGCAAGCCAAAAAAATTTACTATAAATTTTGAAAAAATTACAATTTTTATGGTAAAATTTGCTATATAATTGTGACAAATTTAACTATGAAAATTGTATTTTTCCAAAATTTATAGTAATTTTCTTGGCGTGCCAAGTCTGACCCCTTCTTAAAAAAATTATTGTAAACCTTCCCCTATTATTTTTTTTCAGTGTACCATTCTCTCAGTGTACCTAGAATTGTTGCGATGAATTTTTTCGAAACTGAAAACGACGAAAGTGTTTTTACTCCAACGGAATGAATAATTAAAAAAAAACACGGGTAACTTTTTAAAGCCGCGTACGTCACGTTGAATTATTAACATATCAGGATCGAGCAAAATTGCGGCTTATTAGAGGCAATCGAGCAAATTTCATTACACTTTCCTCGATGAATAATTATTCAAATTTGCGCGATCGATGAGGGAGATAAAATCGCGGTATTCCCCGCGAATTTCGTAAAACTAAAAGGACTGCGTCGACCATCGTCGGCCCTTTTTCAAATTATCGCTGCGGTCATTTTCCATCGCGCGCCGAAGGGCCGAAAAAATTCAAAATTTCTCCATGCGCTTAATATCTAAAAAAGAGGATTGTCGATGGAAATCAATGAAGCCAACAGGGAAGGGGGAAAAGGATGTGCCGGAGCGAGCGAATAAAAATCCCCCGATAATTACGGCATTAATTCAAGCTCTCGCCGTATGAAATTAAAATAAAACTCGCTGCTTTATTTTGAGCCGAAAGAAAGGAAGATCCGAGAAACCCTCGATGGTATCTTGGCGGCTTTAATAACAAGCCCGCTTTGGCTGCGAGACGAATTACCGCACAACGGGAAACTTTTTCCCGTTCACTAATTTGAGATGCCACGGGCAAGGCAGCGAAGGTCGTAAATACGGACTTCTGGTATTTAAAATGAGGCCTTTGTTTTTTATTATTACAGAAAATACATACAAAAACAATTTCGTATTAATTATTTAGTGGATTTAAATTAAATCTCACATGCAGGACGGGATACCTCCACTGCCATTTCAACATTTTGCTTTCTCAAAATTTAGCCTATCATTTATATAGTACACACTGAAATTTTTTTTTTTTGTAAAAGTAACAGTTCATAGTAAATTGTTGACTGAGCTGTTATTATAGTTTCTGGCAATTTCGTTAATAATTCTGGCTAAAAAAACTTTGTCCATTCCCATATACAAAAACATAAGCGATTTCGTTTACAATACAATAATAAAAATTTTAATGATTCCATAACTGCGAAAATCGTTTCAACAAATTATGGCTCGAGCATAAATAATTACACAATATGAAAATTATGTACAATTTTAATGAACCATATCTATATCCAAACTACTATAAGCATCATAATTATCAATTAGATCAAAGTGCTATGCATAAAAACATCTGAACATAAATTATACCCTTTTTTTAAACAGACTATAACTATCATCCACGCGGGCGGGTTAATTAATATTAAAACGAATCACGAATAAAAAGAAATACAGAAATGATTGAGAATGTTTAGACGCGTAACAAACATAATGTTTATGCATCCGACGAACAATCGCCTGGAAGAGCCTCATTTTTCTTTTTAGTGTTCCTCACGCGGAGGCATGAGAAATCACTTCCCACAGGGTGTATATATAGTGCCGCAAGAAAAATGAATGTCGGTCATTCATGCATTTGATGTAATCACATTTTCAGTATATCGCTGACGTTCTTGCACGCCACTTTCGTTTTTTTTTCTGTGCCTCGCATTCTGTGTCATCCACCGGCCGCCGTATTCAGAACGAATCAAATTCAAATTTATGATTTTGTCAAAACAGGAAGCCGCTCAATAAATATTCATCATCAGTATTACTTCCGCGCGATCATTTATTTTCTAAATACGAAGTAATGATTCTCTCTCGTGTGAATGGGTCAGTTTCATGGCTCTTCATGTTTCTAGTAACTATAATAACACCGCCGCGTATATTCATTATTTATTTATTTACATATTTATATTAAACGGGCTTAGTCCTTTACAATAATTCTTATTGTATGAGAAAATGGTTACAGAGTGCCGTTATGAAAAAAATTACTATACTGTGTAGTCTAATTTGTCATAAATACAGTAAAAATTAGAATACTATCTGGCAAAATTTACTATCTTTTTGGCAAATTTTACTATAAAGTATGGTAATTTTATTCATAATGACAGTCTGCAACCACTTTCCCATGCAGTATAGTAATTTTTACGAGAAATACTGTAATTTTTGTAAACATTTCTCTCAGTGTATATTATATATGTATACAAATTGATCATCCTTTAAAGTTCACGCGTCATGCACATTAACCTTGTTATGTCATTGGAGAGTTCCTTTTTGCATAAATATATATATGATGTCAGGGCAGGTTCGCGATTCGCCGCCGACTCATCGTTCCCTTCCGAAAAAAGAAATCACCCGTTGGTCGATTGTTAACGCGCGGCGCGCGGAAGTTTCCCAATCTCGGCCCGAAAAAAATCCCACAGCGTGTCGGCATTTTGCAACTCGCGAATATACATGGGACGAAACACCTGTGCCAGCGAAAAAGGAAGAGAGGAGAGCAGCAACGAAAGTGAGTCTCGCAAATAACTTTTTTTTTTAATTTTTTATATTTTTTTTAAAGATACACTGGTACTTTTCGGTATACTTTTTTTCGCGCGCCGCCTCTTCTGGCCGAAATTACTTGTTCCGCCACCTCGGTCCTGGCGCCAGCGTCATTATCGTCATCTCTCCAAGCTGGACTCGAGGTTTTTGGCCCCGCGCTTTTGCATGCGCCGCGAGGGCCCTTTGGAATTCCCCGGTATATATGCGTGACGAGCCTGATTTTTTTCGAAAGGCGCAGGCTTTTTGCGCCGAGCCGACGCTTGGAACTCGCCGACTTCGAGATGCATATTACCCACGTTCGTCGGTAATTATTTTTCGCGGTAAACGGCATTTTGAGCTGTGCATTCGGATGTTACCGTTAATTTTTCGTAAATTAGATTATTTTACAGACGAGACTTTACGTGTAAATTCCATTGCTTTACGTATGTATACTCGCTAAATTTCTTCCAGTGAAATTCACTGATTTACCAGTATACTAGGTAAAAGTATATTGGCCTATTAAAACTTGTAATAAATAAATATTCAGTTCAATTCAATTTAATTCGGTTTACTAGTAAAGTTCGAGGGCTTAGGGATGGTAGTTTTAGTTACATATGTAAGAAAAATCGTGAGCAGAAAGTTACAGAACGGAAAACACAAAAATTTATGCAAAATAAATTACACAGACAAAATTATTTAAAGTTACTTAAGGGGGGTTTATACCTAAAATTTTTTTGCCCCAAATGATCTGTAACAAAAAAATATAATGTATAATGAATTTTATTTTAATTATTACATATATATATTCAATTACTCACAAAATGAGCATAGG
>JAWWEN010042144.1:0-12877 GCA_035582955.1 Sycophila texana
TGAAAAAAGAAAAAATACGTGTCGATTATTTTTCAATATTCTATCAGACGGATATAATGGAATTTTTCACTATTCTTTCCAATTGTGCATATGTGCGCGCTATATGTAAGATTGTTGGAAAAACTATGATTTTTATAGCACAATAACTTTTTAAGTATTTCATTTTTTTTTTCATTGTGTATTTATATCTATCGATAATGTAAGGGGGTTCGTGGCTTTTCGTTATTTCTAGATTTTTACAGTAAAGTAAACTTAACTAAAATGACGGAGCCTTTTTTATTTATATGGTAATGAGATCGATAGCAGAGTCTTTCTGACAAGAATAAAGGATATTTATGGGTCTTTTGAAGTATTACAGTACAAAAAGTTTTAAATGGAATGTTATTTTAAGAAATTGAAAAAGTATTTGAAACGAATTTTAAATTGACGTCAGTCACTAACTAAAATATTACTATTTATTTGAGAATTGTTAAATAAATATTTTATATTTCGTTTAAAACGAATCTAAATATTTTATTATATTAATAAAATAGAATTTGCTTAATTTCAACAAATCATTCTTAATTCATTCAATTTATTTATTTAGTAATTTTGGGCCAATTATCATTAGAATTCAACTTTAATCTTTGATTTATTAAACCATTTGGATGGATCGATTGATTGCACGTTGGGTGGCACAGTCTACCAAGTGTAAATCCCGGCATAATGAAAGTCTGATTGGCACAAATTAGTCGAAAGCTGCACGACTTACCTGCGGACGCTGAAGGGCTGTAGAGAGGCGAGCGGTGGCGTGTGGGCGAACATAGCGATCAGCAGAACTCCGGTGACTAGGACGAGGAAGAGGAGCAGCCTCCTCATCCAGCCGCTAGGCACGCTACCCACCATTCTCGCGATCCTGCAACAAAATAATCAATCAAGCCTCGTAAGAATTAGCAGACTAAATTAGTTTTATTGATTTCGTATGATCCATAAACTATCGAAAATTGTTTACGAAAGAATTAAGTATTTATATACATCGATCATCAAGGAGGAATTAAACACGAATTATTTTCTGCGACCTCTCAAAGTAAGAAAAAAAATAACAAATAAATAAATAAAAAATAGTGAAGTGATTTCTGTTAGAATATTTTGCCGAATTGTCCATACTGGGCTACGTGACCATCGTTGCACCCATCATCATGCTACAGAAAAAGATTTTTTTTATATACAAATTCTTTAAAAAAAAAGAAAAAAATATATATAAATAAATAACGTATTCTATATACAGTATACTTCCAGGTTACATAAATAAAATAATAAATAAAATAACCAATCTAAAAAAATGAATGATAATACTATCTTTTTCACTTCAATCTAAAAATATCGTCTATTATTTCGTATTTTCAGCTCTAACGGTATTAAAAGTACGGTACAGATTGTTACAGATGGGCTCATGCTCTACCGACTGATCCAGTCAGCTGTACGTACCCAGGTGGTTTATCTACTGTAAAACGAACGCAACGTGACACGCGACCTGTGAAAAATGCGAGAGTGAAAATAATGGGGTTGGAGAAGTTTGATCGTACAACACGTTGCGGATCGCTTTTGCTTTGTACCATTTGTTGCGCGAATAGCGGAAAGATGACAGGCAATACGTGCAGACAGTTCAGATCGTTATCGGTTCGGAGACTTTTGTCGACCCTACCACCCACTCTCCAAACGCGATTGAAGGATTATATCGTAGGAGGAAACGGAGTGAGTGTCTTTTGTGGACAGACGACTTGTTTTATTTTGTTATTTTTTTAAAATAATTGATACGATTCAGAGATAATTCGAAGGGTATATTTTATGATAGAAATTTAGAATTTATAGCTACACTATATATAGCTATCTAGAATTTATAGCTACACTGTTGACAATGGAAAATGTATCTTATTGTAAATTTGTTAAATATGGAATTACAATAGAATAAGTTATTTTCAACATCAAAAAACAAACCCATATTTTAAACTACAGTGCTCAAATGTACCCGTGATATTCGAACGACTGCCGAGAATCGTTAAAAAAAACCATCATATAGCAAGAAAAATGGCAATGCAGCGCGGCGGAGAAGCAGCGGAATGTCGATTGTTACATCTCGGGGAGGAAAAAACAAGAGGGGCAACGATGTGAGCTCTCTCCCCGCGTCGAGAGCGCCTGCTCGTACTCGTTGCATGTATGCAGAGGGGAGGAGAGGGGAAGAGCTGCGGGGGAGGACGGCGAGACGCAATCTGCGAGCAGACGAAGAGAGGAATCGACGCGCGCGCGACTTTGATATATATCTCGACGTTTCGTCGCCCCTTCCTGCTCCCTCAGGGAAAAGCGGAAAAGCCGAGGAAAAGCCCCGTAATGAGACCGCCGGTTGATGGCCCCCGATACAATCGACGCTGCGTAAGCGGGCCATTGTTGATCTTCACCCCTCTCCGGTCGTTAAGCGCGGAAATTCGTTTGCATGGTGAGGCGACACGTCGAATTTTCTCGAACGTTTATATTTTCAAGTCGGAAGGGCTTTTTTATTTCTACGTCGGGCTTGGCGAGAAGCACATAAGCTCATCAGGAAGGTCTCGTGTGCGCAGTGTAATTACTTAATTTAATGGTCTTATAAAACCGTCCCCGAATTAGCGTTGTCACGGAGTTTTAATTTTTATTTATTACTTTTTATATAGCTGTCACTTTGTTTTCGTAGGTTGTAGCGTGAATATTCGTCGAGTGATTTTAGAAGTTTATGAAGGCTGACCATAATGCCAGAAGTTCACTTAAAGTGTATAGATTTTGTAATTATTTTTTTAAATGTAATGTAGATATTATTGGTTTATTGTTTAGATTACAATATAAAGTTGTGTTATTTTATTAACTATTATCTGGGTATTGTTTAGATTCAGAGTTGGTACCTGATTTGATTTTTATCAAGATTAGTCGATTAGATGGGAATCAGTTTTTACTCAGTTTATTTATTGAAATTTTAGAAATATTAATATTAATTTTTATTTACTTTATTTCGAAATAAAATCAATTTATTCTATGAGTAAATATGGATTATAAATCAAATGTTGTGCATTGTATTTCACTGATCAATATCTTTATGGATTACACATCTTACACTTTTTCAACTGCAATAAAAAAACTCAACCATTGTACTTGATGTGCCTTAGTGTTTAAAATTAAGGATAGGAATATTTTATTATTTGATGGATAAAGAAATGTATAACTACTTATTACAAACAAACAGAATTATATTACTTACGTTCTATTTCACGACTCCTTATTAATTAATTCATAAAAAGCTTAATAATGTATTATTAATCTACTGGCATTCTAGGTACCGTATCTATATATTTTATAAATAAACAAATTGTTTTTACAATATTAATAAAATTCGTTTAAATATTACATTTACTAATCCTATCCATATTAATCCTATCTAATCTTTCACCCAAAACAACGATATTCCGTCATTAACGAAAAGAAGCACTTATTTACTTTCATTCTTAACCTAGGCCATTGTTTGCCTTTTCATTCGTATCGTACATCAAGAATGGAGTTTTGTCCAGAATTCCAATCCCTAGGCTATCGGCGTGCTCGTCCTTTTCTTTCAGGACGCGCGTCTGACCAAATCCGAAGGTTACTACTGCGCGGAAAGTTGACCGCGCCTCGCCTCAGGGCTTGATCATTCGATTCGCGAAAGGGGGACAAACGATCGCGCATTGAGGCAACTTTCGCGCGATGAATAATTTCACTGCGGCAGCCTCGGGTGCGTTCTTCAAAAAGGGTGACTCGAGAGTTCTTGAAAATTTTCCTTGCACCCTTCGAAAACTGGATCGCCGAGGTATTCAAAAGGCGCCGAGGGCAAACTCAGCGAGGGATCGACTTTCCAGCTCGAGATTTAATTTGATGAAATTTCTTTTGTTAAAAATTTTTTTAATTTTCTTCGGTGGAGGCTGCTCTTTAACAGCCAGTGCGGTTAAAAAATTTGTTGTTGTTGTTGTTGTTTTTCCGTAGAAACGCTTTTTTGATGTGGAAACGTGCGCACTTGCAACTACTTGGCGACATATATACTCTTGCGTCGGGTCTCAGTTCTCAAAGAGTGTCAAAGGACAAAGTTTCTTTTCTTACCCTCTGATTCCTGTGAACTTTACGAGTAAACTCTGAACGACTATTAAAAAAATCTTTACAAATTTATGCTAACGTATGCTTCTTTAAAAGTTTCTTTGATTACTTTAATTAAAGGAGTAAATTTGCATTTTTAATAAACAGCGACTGTTTCGCAATTTTGTCACGATGAAGAATCCCTTCAATTAAAAGTTTGTAGCCTCCAGACGTTCGATTGATTGTTCGAAATGAAAAATCAAATTAATGATCGTCACGGACGAAATGCATTATTTTCTTTGTCTGCATTTATATAATGGCGAGCGAGGAAAATGAGCTGTTGGCGTATTTTAAAGTGACGGACTTTTCACCGCAGTCGTTAAGAAAAAAGAATTCTCGTAAACAATAAACTTGAAGTCCTTAACAATATGGTCATGCTGGACAGCTTGAATGCGAGACGCTGGAGTTCGAAATTATTTTATCGAGCTTTTGTTTTCTATTGTCTCGGGCAAAACTTTTTTTATAATTATAAACCGCTTCGAATGCCGTGGACAGGTCAAACTAATTTAATTAAATAAATAATAGCTCTAGAATAGCATTTTATATTAAATTTTCAGTCATTTCTTTTCGAAGGGTTTACGTGTATGTAGCTAATTTTGTCACTAATATCGACATATGTTTTTAATTTTTTTTTTTTAAATTGTCATTTCATTAGTTAAAATAGACTACCTATTTTATACCCCTTAAAAAAATGAATGGAATATTATTAATCAAATACTATTACTATAATTGTGTTAATACAATCAGAATAACGACCGCATGAATCCAAATCACTTCCGATAAGCAAGAATTTAATAAAGTTGCTTTTCTATATATTCAATGCGTAAAAAGTACTTTTCCACTGAGCTTCAATTTACATATATATAAATGTAAACGGAATAAATAATAAATGATTTAAAAGCTTTCAATTTTCCCTTTTCCTGCTACGTCAATGTGAAGATTTCATAAAAGATGAAATTTCGAAAAACTCGAAATTGAAGAGTAACATTATATACAGAGCCTGCGAAAATTTGATGCGTCTATGCGGAGTGAACATTTTTATCCGCCAGGATCGATCCATCCGCTCCATCGTAATGGGATTAAACTTCCCTCCCACTACATCGATTGAATATTCATTCAAGATCAATAACGATATTGAAAATTCACCCTTTCACGCGAAAATCGACTTCGGCAATTTTTCGCCAAAAGCTCGCTCCATTTATCCTCATCAGAGTAGATCCTCTTATATCCCACCTCATACCCTGTCCCCATTCATCGCCTCCGAATCCTCGCCGTTTTTTTTTCCTTTGTTCCCTGCCGCGTCGAAGGAGCAACACCCGCACAACGGCGGATGACTCGGTCACTTTCGATTTCCGCTCGGCAACGGAGCCCGCCGGGAATCGGCCGCGAATTGATCGTCGTCGCGGCGATGCCTGGAGCGCGGGGTGGCGGCAGGTGGACGCGGGGGCGGCCCAACCGCGACGTCGGCGGCTGGCGCTAGCGCGCGGCGCGTAGTCAGGGCAACGCGCGCGCCGCTACCGAGCGACAACACATGAGGAGGGGGAGTCTTAGTCTGGCGCGGAGCTCGCGCCGACCCGCACGCTGAGTCGTACTACTGTGAGCGCGCACGGAAGGACGCAGTCCTGACAGGAACGACGCGCGCCCGCGCGCCGGGAACATGACGGGGCGACGTCGTCGCCGTGGGAGGGAACGCACTCAGCCGAGGTAACCGGACACACACTGGTCGTTGTAGGTAATTAATTTTTTTTTTTAATTTTTTTTTTGTACGGGGAAGTGTATAGGGTCTTTTGTTAGTTGAATTAAAAAGGATGGTAAAGTGGATTTGTAAGAGATTTTTTTTAATGATAAAGTAGTTTAGTACAGTACTTGATGGAGGAAGATAATTATATTTTATAATTTTTTTTTTTTAAATATTTAACTATTGTAATTATCGTGGTGTATAGTTATCATGCTAGCAGTTAGAATTAATAGATTAGAATGAACTGTTTGTAAGTGTTGCCTAAATGTTGAAGTAAAATAAGACAATATTAATAATTATTATTTTTCCTCGTTTTTATATTAATAAACAAAAAGTAATAAATACTACGAGTTAATATAAAAAGTACTCTGACAGTTATTACTACTTTTCGCTGGAAACAATTTTGTGAAACTTAATATGCACATTTTCTTCTACCTTCATGCGCCTTTGCAGTACAACTCCGTTTCTTTTTTCGCGAATTGGATAGAAATCGAAAGTCGCAAACTTGTACATTTCGCCTATTACATAAGCTCCACGTCACGATATCGCCACCCAACAATCTGCAGCGCCTTCGATTAATTAGACCCCGGTATCCCGCGCGCTTCGGTAATCAAACGTATAAATCACGAGTCCATCGACAGTCGCTCGAATTTCTCATCATAACTTTCTCCCAAAGGAGACGGCACCCACATTCGACTGTCGTGCTAAAAAAAAAAAAGAGAGAAAAAAATGAATCGCCAAAATAGCAGTAATTTTTCGAAACGACGGAGTCGTAAATTAACTGGTGTATATCAAAGGACAATTTGTCAAGTCGGCTCCATAATAAGAGCAAAGCTCGTTAGAGGAAGGGCCCGAGCGGCGTGACGTGAATATACTCCGGCGGGGAGGAGGGAGAGAGGTGAAGGCAGTTCGCAGACGCTTCCACTCGCCTCCGAAGTTCGTTATACCTCGCAAGAGAGGGACTCGACGGCGCGACGCACTCTCGGCCGCGGCCGGTCGAATCGGCGCGTACGCGCCGCGCCGCCATTCAAACACTTCATCACTCGGCACTCCTCCCGGCCTTCCTCCTCCTTCAGCGTTTTCCTCCATTTTTTTTTAACTCCACCGCGGCGCGCGCGCGCGCCCTTCTTTTAATTACGCCCCTGCGCTTCGCCGCCTTCATCCGATATCGATTTGCGCGGTTCTGGTTAATTATGGCTTGGGGTTCGCACGTCGGGATTTTCTTTTTTTCGAATTTGATAAATGCTAGTAGGGCGGTCTGACGAACGGAGCGAGAGGCAACTTCGGAGAGGCTACATTAAAAAAATATTTGGTCGGGAGTCGATGAGCGCTGATTATAAGGCTTATCGATGAATATTTAATTGGAGAAGATGATTGACTCTGAGTATAGAAAACAAACGTTGGGATTATTAATCCTGAAGTCATATCTTTTAACAATAGAGTGCATTACAGACTTTGTTATATTGTTTATTGTTAAAAATATTTATAAAAAAATTTAACTTGAGGAAAGAAACATTGCATGTTTCAGATGTATTAATTCAGTTTAAAAAAAAAAAAAAACAATTTTACCGTTTTCAGACTTCGTAGAATATATATTTCATTAAATCACGCACATTTTTTTCATTACGTTTATATATATAAAAAAAAAAAGAAAAAAACAACTCGTGTAAAGTATTATCCAACTCGTGTATATTATCCAAGGTTAAACATGAAATTCCGTGCAAATGTTGACAAATACTCACTTCAACAGGAAGTGTAATTTTTGTCCAACTCATTAAATATTTCATCGAGTAACCTGCGTCAAACGGCCAGCGTAATTACGAAACTGCGTAAGCAGTTTACAGGTTAAATTCGGCTTAATCACCGCTTTTCACGAATCAATGCCGAGCGTGTAAAGCCAAGCCGAGCATCGCAAACAATAGAAAAACTGTAACAACAAAATAAATAAAACGACGTATTCCGTACCTCCTGCGAACATAGCGCTGCACGGCCCGGAACATCCTGGACGAACCTCACAGAAACGCGGATCGGGTCCAGCCGAGGAAGGCATCCCCGGGGGCAGTCGCGCGGACAGCTCGCAGGTCGGCGGAGGCCCGTGTCGACAGTGACACTGACACACGGTCAATAGCGGTTCGCGCGTCGCGACTATAGCACCTGGCCGTGCTCTGAATACCAACCTCCAACTCGCACCTATCCAGCGAGCGATCTATTTGCCGCTAAACGCACTAATTTCAGCCAATTTCGATTTTCAAATTTGAATTTCCCGCGCCTCGTGCTTCAAGCCATTTGGCGGGAATTTTGAATTTCGCTTCAGAACCCCCTGCCCTCGAGAATTTTACAAGAGTTCCCGAGACCACTGCACTCGCGGAGTCATCGATCGCACTACTCCCTTATGGTCTCGGACTTAATCGTCGCCCGTGCAGCGGATATAAATAGACGGAATCGACTATAAATTAACCTCCTCCAGCTATTTTCGTCCGAGTTCACTTGGGCCGCGCTAAAAATATAACCGGTAGTTAAAAATACGTCGGTCGCAGCTTGGACACCATAAAGGAATAATTTGATTCGTGCCTCCCATGGAAGCAACTCCTGCCCACGATTTGAATGATTTATATGTTATTGTGAATTCGTGTTCCCGCGCGTGTATAAGGTCTAGTTGACCGGCACGCGACAGACAGCAATGGGACTGACTGGTGACGAATCGATCGATCGCACTACGCGAAAAACAATCGCGGAAGGGAAAAAGGCACCCCCCGCGAGAACTCACGCGTTGACGTGGAGTTGGCCATAAATAGCCGAGCGTCTATAGAGGCTCAGCCAAGGATTCGCCGAGTGCGTTTAAAATAGCGCGGACACAGGTGTATAGGGTCGCTCAGACCGGCGACAGGTGAACGACCACCGCCGCAACGCACGAGAAGAGACCTAACGATCGCGCGGTCGCTTGCATTTACGGGATATTTGAGTGTACTGTAAAAATATTCGCAGTTGGATGAAAAAAAAAAGCACCGCGATAAATATTGAAAAGGAGGTGATTTTAGAGAAGTGCGTAGTTTCACGTGTAAATATAGCATCGGGGATATATGAATAGAAAATCCTGTGTGAAAGTGTAAATGTTAAGTGCGTTAAATTTGAAAGAACAGTAAAGCTTGTTAATAGGAATAAAAACTGTAGTTTATTTGTGCCTATGAATGAATCGCTTTTTATGACTACTTACGAGAATGAATTGTTCACATGGAAATACGAAAAAAGTAGTCAGTTTAAAATTCGCCAACCATAATTACTTCGGTAGGTAGGAAAACTTTAACACCTTTAAAATTAACTTTTATTTAAGTGTTATATTGTACAAACTTAAGTTGCAAAAAAATTGTTGGAAATAGTTTAATTTCTTTTCTTTTTTTCTTTTTTTCTTTTTTAAGTAAACGTTGTAAAAAGCTCATACAAATTTAAAAATAAATTCACCACACTATTTCATTATTCACTGTTATGATTAGTTACTACAGTGGAATATTTGCACTCAATATTTCATTATTTACTAAAAATGAAGGCCGTTCGTTTATACCAGGTTTTTCTAAAGTGTTCAAGCTCTCGTTTTATCAGGGCACGCTTTGAAGCTGTATAGAATAAAAATTGAATTGTTAATTACAGTTGTAACAATGAACAATTGGCAGATTGGCAGTAAATGCAGGTTCGCGTTCTGTCTACTTTACAATCAGTTGTTAAACTATCGATGTCTTTACATGTACATAAATAGCTATAGAAGGTATATTTGTATACGCCTCGGCGCAACAACTGAATAATCCAATATTTCGATTTCTCTGACAATGTGATAATTTAGCGTAAAATTTCCTTGAGTAAATCATGCAAATTATTTTCTGCCATGATGCAACTAACCCTTTCTTCTAAGTTTTAAATATTAATTAATCCAATCTATACATGGAAATAAAGAACTACTACTACTATTAATTAATCCAAATTGTTATAAGTATATAAGCTGTACCAATTAATTTTTCTACGCACCTTTTAATCCTGACCCTTTTGTTTGATGCCTCATCCAAAATCGTCTATCGCTGGCTAAAGCTGAAAAAAGGTCGAAACGTAGTATTAAATACGACTGTCACTTAATTTTTAAAACATGAAATATTTATAATTAACACTAAGTGAAAGTATACATGAATATTCAGCGAGTTGCGCAAAAAATAATTTTAATAAAAATTTTTTAATATACAAATTTTAATTTGACAGGTACCTATGATTTACAAATATAAAATTATAAATGTATCCACGCTAAATTATATCTGCCTGGGTAATCTGTAAGCCGTAAATTACCGTGAAAAAGAATGTATTTTTACTTCATGGTGAATTCGACTTTATTAAATCAATCGTACAAGACAACGTTAAATATCCAACTTCTTATCTTATTACTCCCATTACGTAGAACCCGTTTTATGACTTGCAAGAGCGACTCATGCTAATCATTTACGCATCGACGCGAGTTTTCCATGAATTCTCCACGTACCACTATATCCTAAGAAACTTCATCTCCGTTATGTTAAACTCACGTAGAGCAATTTTCTACTATTTAAAATAAAAAATTACAGCAATTTAAAAAAAAAAAAAAAAAAAAAATACGAGCGCTAATCCTCGTATCTTGCAGAACAAGTGGAGCCGTTGGAAGTTGTCGGCGCTCGGGCTAATCGGTGACAAGAGGTCAAGAGGTGAGCAATGACGTTCAGACGCGGCGCGTCCTGACGCTCAGGCCGGGCCGCGATGTCCATGACGCGACTAGCCGTCCTCTCGGCGGTCTACTCGGGCCAGTTATCGCCGGCAACGAACGGCACCGCCGGCAGGGAGCAGACGAGCCACGGAATGACCACCGGACCGGCCACCAGGCCCGGTCGATTCGAGACCGACCTACACGGAAATGTCAACATTCTACTCGGAGGGTGAGTTCAACTTCGTTTCTTTTTGCTATACTGGATGTTTTAAGAAAAGGAATTAAGTTGGAAAATTGAAGCGATATTTTTCTTGTGTGTTTGGATGGTAAATTGAAAATTTTAGATGCTATAATCAGATGATTTATTTTGATAGAGTATAATCTACTGTGATTAAGTATTTATTGTATATATATATATATATATATATATATATATTGGACGTAATGACCGTACTTTGAAATTTGTGAAATATGTTCACGCATATTGAGTTGCTATAAGCGATGTAAATTTAAAAAACTTTATTTCTAGTTAAATTTTAATACGTAACTTTAGTCAAGTTTAAACTAAATAAATAACGTGATCCATTTTCAAATAAGAACAGTATTAATTATTCAATTGGCTTTCAATATTACAGCAACAAGTACTCAAACTTATAACTCAATCTGTTTTATCAGTAATTTGAATTATAAATAAAATCGTAAAGGTAAAGAAAAATCAGATGAAGTTAGAACTTTTATAATGATAAATATTGCCGTCGTTACTTCCGAAGATATGTAAAATTTAACATACATTTTCTTCTAAAATATTCGCTGCAAAAATCGATGAGTCGACGGCGTGCATAATTTACGTTCCATTTGATATACGCAGGTTTACTGGCTATTTTATTTTTTTACATTCATGATTTACCGTTTCTTGATAAATGCTACACTCGTGAGGAAAAATTAACCACCGAACGAGCAGCTCCTACTTCAAATCACCTAATTAACTTTCCTAATTTAAGCCGCATTTATTATTAATAATTGTACATAATTCACCCCTATTTTTACAAATACCCATCGACGATGGAGAACACTCATTACGTAAAATATTGGAACGATTTTTAATAAAAAAAAAAAAAATGTGCATCCAACTTTAAATACACGGATATTTTTTTAAATATAGAGAGTAAGAGAAAAAAAAATAAACAACGGAAGCGCGCGACATTTCCATCTGAATGAGCAATTATGTATTGACACACGTGTAAGGCTGAGATTTATTCAGCAACGAAATTCTCATCTTCCTCCAGCGCCGATAAATATAAACTGGAGCTCGTGTGCCTCGAGACCGCAACTGTTCCGTCCTGACAGTCTCTTTTTAAAGCTTTAACTCTGTCTCTCACGTGTGACTATTCCAGTGGCATTTTCCTTCGCAGTGACGTGGTTTTATGACAAAAAAGGAGAAGAGGACGACTCGTTTCTTCCGAATCTTGCGGATTATAAATCCACAATTTTTCCATCTCTTAATTATATTCCGGTTTCTTGCGACTGAAGTCAGTGCTGTATCACTTTTTTTTTATTTCGTTTTTTTTAGGTCACGTACTTTGTATTGAATTTTTTAATAAAAAGGAAATATCCTTTATAGAAATATTTTAATTTATTTAGGTCGAATTATAACATGGAAGTATCGAAGTGCGAACGAAAATTCTAAAGAATTCCCGATTACAAAACTAATTACACGCCAGGGTGCGCGATTCAATCGCAAGATGTGCCACGGCCTGCTGCCACGTCGAAGTAGAAAATGTCCAAGTTATGAAAGACGGTTTCCTTACTGCTTTATAAAAGGTGCACTTTTCTTTTGCATCGATGCAGAATTAATTTTCTCGGTAGTTTCGTTCGATGCGATAAATAAAAAAAAGTGATATGCGAACGATGCCTGCCCAGTTGCTGGTATTACGGTGATGGCGGAATCGATCGTCATTCCTGAAGTGTGCGCATCGAATAGCACGCAACACGCGCTATGCCAGGATCGTGAAATCCACGTACGACCGTTTCGTAAAAAGTTACGCGGACGCGTGTGGCACGACCGTTGGAACGTTAACGCCTTGAGATTGGACGAGTTTTATGGGTTTTCAGAGTACTTGATTAGCTAAAAAGTGTTTACATAAAAAATTAATATAGGCAAATCCACAGAACTTTTAACTTTTAAAAAAATTTTTTGAAATGCATTTTATTGCCCTTCATCAGTCGCCGTACAAAGCACACGAGTCAGACTGGGTTTAAAC
>JAWWEN010042165.1:0-12870 GCA_035582955.1 Sycophila texana
TATTAAATTTTACTGTATTTACAGTAAAATTTGCTATTCATTATCGCAATTTTTTTTTATAGTTCCAGTTTGTCCTCACTTTAGGGAAAACTATAGTAATTTTTAATGGAAAATTTTTCTCCGTGTAGATTTAAAAGTATAATCGTACTGTTTCTGAATTGTAGTAAATGTGTATACTACAAAAATTAGACGTGCGTATTAAAAGCGTAAACATTTTTCAACTAAAATAAAGCAAGTGAAATAACGCGTATAATATAGCAAAGAAAATCTTCGTATCTTACAGCAAAAGTTACATGTGTACGCTGTAATTGTATGATTATAAAAGTAAGCTACTTTTTAATTTTTTTAGTCTTTTTAATAGTCGTACAAGTTTGACTTTGAAAATAAATTCATATTACTTTATAAACACGTAAAGAACATTTTATGGCCTCAGCAATATTTCATTATTCTTCAGAATTATCGCGATAATATTTTTCTCCACAGGATAATAAACATGCACGCATTTTACTAAATGGATATTAAATGGTGAATTTTAATGAACTACAATTACATGGAAAATATGATTTACAATGTTATAACGTCAAATGGCTTATAATTTTAATATTTACAAATTTTTTAAATTTATGTATGCACTTACTTTAAAGGGAATAAATTTAATTTTATGTGCATGAGAAAAACGTACTATTAACAGCTAGACAGTGAGTAATTGAAAGTGGCGAGAAAAAAGTTACTAAGGTCATAGTGCAAAAAATTAGATCCTTAGGAATTCGAAGAACGCAGAGGAATGTGATACTTTGATGCTTCTTTTAGAGAGAGAAAAATAGAGCGAGTAAGAGAGAGAGTATGAGTGTAGAGTAGAGTAAGTCAACGTAGGCACATTTTCTGCCTCAATTGTTTCAAATTACAGGCTGTATCTATGTCAAGCTTCTGCCTATATATGTCTGTTTCAGCGGTAAACGTACCGTGAACTACTTTTTTTTAACATTTAAAATATATTCTCACCTTCTTGCTATACTTTTTTTTAGTATCTCGATAGCAAATTAGTTTGTCAGAATTCCTCGAACGTTATAAAATATATAGGAAAATCTAAAAATAAGCAGAAACAATAAGCTTTCGGCATACGAAATAAAAAAAGATTACATAAAAAGGGTAAAGTGAGCGCCTTAAAAACGTCAGAAAAAGGGGATAAGCATGTGTGCGCAAAGCATTAGGCATGTAGAAAGTGAAAGGACGCAATTTTTTTTTCTTTAATTTTAACGCGCGTCTCGTCCGAAGCGAAAGGGAGCATAAAAAATTGAGAGATGAAACTACCTGAAAAAAAGTAAAGGTTGGGGTTGGATCGAGGAGAGACGGGTGGAAGATGGGTTGGTGGGAAAAAAAAACGAATTGGAAGACGCACACACAGGAATAGAGGAGGAAGTACGGGCTCGTGATAGCCAGACGAGCTTGAATCGAGATACGAAACGTTTTGTCTCCCAACCGCAGCGACAGTAAACAGTTGTCTCATTCACTGGTATATATATAGAAAGAGAAAGGACGTCCAGGCAAAGACTGATAGCCTTTGCTGTCTGAGAAAAATCATATGTTTCTTAAATGACGCGAGCAATATTTCCGCGAGCAAATAACCGACTTTCGCAATCTTTCGTACGTGCACCTTCTTTAAATTGTAGCTTTACCCACTTCTTCCTATGAAACACAGTCAAAAAACCCTTTTTATAGTTCAAATTTATTGTTTACGATAACGCACAATTTAAATTTTAATATAAAAGCAAGTTATAAAAGTACGTCTGACCATACCGCGACATTGACTACTTAAACCCGTTAAAATGTACGATACTGCTTACGTAACATCATTGTTTAATCAGCATTAGTCAAAAATTCATTCTGCGGAATTAAACGTACAAGAATAAAATGAACAAGGTGTGTCTGACCATGCCGCGACCGTATCTACTTAAACGTTGAACCTCTTTTATTTCATTGTCTTGCCTGGACCGCTACACTTTGAAAATTTATTTGCAATTAAAATTTATCGGGTCAAGTGTTTAAATCGATAGTAAAACTTAACACAAAATTGTTCAATTAATTAAAAATACAACCCTTAAAATTAAATTAATTGAAAAGTTGAGTAAAGCGTGAAGCTGGAGTGTCATCGCCAATAGAATAGAATGTCTAAAAAAGTATCAGGGGAGGGATATCAATCAAGTTATATAATCAGTTAATTACACAAAGCCACCATGAGAGGTGACAAGGGCTCTTTACAAGAATTTTATTGTAACGAGGAAGGATCAATATAACTGCGGAATGCTTTTAGTTTAACGGCATAGACTGAACTTATTGATCCATACAAAACGAGTAGCATATTTATTATCTCTTTGATAGCTGCACCGTGTAACTTATTTGCATTGTAAAAATAACATTATTAAAAATTTGAAATTTTTTTATGTAGCTAAAGCTCTTTGTAGCTAAAATTCTCAGTTTTTAACTCTGGAAGTTTTATTTCAGTGTGAATAAACAGTACGATGAATAAATACAAAGCTTTTTTTTAGGATCAATTTCTGAAGAAATTCTCGTAGTGCACATAATAAATAGCCGTCAATGAAAATGCTTATCTTGTTTTATATGTAAAATCTTCCATAATACGGTAGGAGTGAGCTACACGTTTACCATGATAATATATTTTAGCAGTTTTTTTACTCTCTGCTGGCGCTGTAAACACAAAATAATTTCTCACTATTACAACAGCTATTTTCACGAGATTCATGTATCAAGAAATCATGAATAAATTAAATTCACACGCAGTGATTTGTTTAAATACTTGAATAGCGATGTAAAATAGTTTTAAACATTTTTATTTATTGAAATTCCTACATGCCTTCGATTTCTGAAAATCGTTTGGTTTAATTGCGATGTGAAACTATTTCAAACACTTTTATTTATTTCATGAAATTCCTACTTTAAACTTACGATTTCTTAAAAATCTCTTCTTTTAATTTGTATCGAGGAATTCACTTTAAGCGGGAGTGTTAAATCATTGATTTTCTATCTAAATCCATTGCTACCTTTTCAAGTCTTACTCCTCTCAAAGTCTTACGATTCCTTTATCTGCAGTGCATTAACTTAACATTCACTATCTATCTTTCTTATTTCTCTTTTACGTTCTTTTCACTCAGTATGTGCTATTACACCAACCATTACTCACTGCGCTACTCACGATTTCATCAAATTTTCCAGTTTAAAAGATACCCCGGGCTATTGTTGTGCTCAACCGCAATCTTCTATTTAATTTCGCGCGATAAATTATCCTCTGCGTTTCATTATCTTTGCGGTTGTCATGAATATAACTGACGTATTTATTTATTTATTATTATTTATTTATTTATTTTTTTTTTGTTTAAACCGAGAGAATAAATAAATTTTGATCTTTTTTAGGACCCTTACAAAGCACGCAACTAGAATTTATTAAATTTTAAAATTAATTTAGGGAGATTCAACGTCGTAAATGTCACTGAAAATTGCTACCTCAGAGAATGAAAAAATGCACTGGTACAAAGCCACCTTGTTACGTGCATAAAGCAGTCAATGAATAGATAGTATGGCTTATAGTATGGCTTTGTTGCTCAAGTAACGATGTGGAGATAAAGATATAATATCGTCAAGGGTGGCGTTACATGATTATTTATATTAGGCAGTCTATTATTTCCAGTTGAGTTTGACAGCTGGCGTCCAGCGAAGAACCTTCTATGCACTCTGTTAGTTTATTGGTACATCCATTAAATTAGTAGAGAATTTGCGGGATATGACAGAACACCGTGAATAATCAAATAACGCGTTTGAAAGCTTCCTCCTCGCTTCAATCCTTGTCTCACAATTAAAATATGTATAATCACTCAATTAATATTTGTTAAAATCAACTACTCGTTTAATAAATAACTTTATAATAAAATAATAGTACAAGCCCTGTACATATCACTGTCCATTAGCAATAAAAAGTTTACCATAAACATAACTGCAGTTCATTTTAAACTTTAGCACATCGAGTTACGGTGGTCTCTGTAAACAGCCGCTCAAACGATAAACGAATTTTGACGTATCCCATTGCAAGGCCTATCAAAATCCGAAAGTAATTAAAATTTCATTATAGCGAAAACATTAAGCGACGCATATACGGACATATATACATTTTCAATAAAACGATAGAATATACATTGTGCATAAATTCATATACATATTGGATAAAAAGGTACATATGAATTTACGTATATACATACATTGAGAGAGTTTAAAAAACCACGGCTGACCATGTCACGACCCTATCTACTTGAGTGTTGAAAGACTTTCCTTTCATTCTTATACTGACTTCTCTGGAATTTCTTCAGCCGAATATTTATTTGCATGATTAAAACTTATATCAGGGTCAAGTATTTAAAAACGATATCAAAATTTAAAATGCTTGTTCAATTAATATTAATAACAATGGTTTTAAAATCAATGTCTGACCATAGCGCGGTATTATCTACTTAGATGTTGAAATCGATAATAAAACTGAAGATAATTGTTTAATTAATGTTAGTCAAAAAATAAATTTTACAAAATCCAATGTACAATAATGAGTTTAAAAAAGTTTGTCTGACCATTTCGCGACCTTATCTACTTGAAATTTGAAAGTCTCATTTCATTCTTATACTGACTTGTCTGCCTCTTTTCTCTGAAAAATTTGTTTGCATATAAAAACATGCATACTATATACCCATTGTCTTTCTCTTATACTCATTCAAAATATTTATTTTGAAGATGTGATTGTAAATAAAAAAATATAAGTACTTCACAAAAATAACGTAGTACACTTCACTTTAATATGAGTATCTTAACTAGTACTATACATATAATTCCCCCTACACAATGCGCGTATTAACTGCGAAGATGCCATTCCATTTCAACTGTTTTCTTCCTCGCAGTATATATATAAGACACTTTCGGTAAAATGGTGGATATATATACCTGTTCATTTACGGTCGTGTCGCGGTATACAGTCGCCGTTACGCCAGGGCAAGTACGTGCGGTCAAAGCAAAACAGCCAAACTTGAATGCGAAGGTAAGACGCAGCCGCTTGATGATTTGCCGCTACAATTTTACGCGTAAATATCTTCCGCAAAGTTAAACCAACAATGTAGACGCTCCACGCCGTGCATTTCAGATTATCTATCACGGGGATGAGCGCGCCGTGCCTATACCGAACCGAGCGGTCCCCTACAATTCGCATGAATTCCACCTCGTGGCGTTAAGAGGGTTATACGTGGCGTTGTTCGCGCATCCCCTTCCTTGCGTTGTATACGCCGTCGACGGGATTTCACGCGAACCGCGTATATTCAGCGAATCGCTGTTGGTCTAATTGATTAAATTTACGGATATTTTTTCGTATGCCAGGTGGAATTGATAATTAGGGTACGGGGAGGTTTTTTAATTGGACGGGCCGTGTTTAATATTAACAATTTAATTAAAAAAAAAAAAATAATAAAAGTGGTCGCTAAGTATATGGCTGACTAAATAAGCTTGCAGCTATTCCCTGAGCTCATTTGCAGTTACACCTTGCCTTAGTTCATGAATAGTTGATTAGCCACTTCTTATTCTCTTGGAGGTGACAAAGAAATAATTAATTTTTTAAATACTGCTCAGGGTTCATCTTTTTTTTTTTTAACTTTTTTTTGTACTATTAATATTTAATTTAATACATATTTTGCACGTGGTCAGTGATGCTAAGGTTAAGCTTCGATGTCATTAATTCTTTTCAGATTCATTAGAGTCGAGTAGAATAAGAAAAAATTAATTAAAACGTTTTTTTTGTAACTTTTTTAAAATTTTTTTTCATAAAAATTATGTTTTTTTATATTCTAAATGTAGATTTTTATATATTCTAAAAGTAAAAATCGTAGATTAAACAAGAAATTGCATGCACACACGAGCATTAATTATCATTAGGAGGTCCGGCTTTCAAAGGATTCTTTAAACCGCTTAACATTTCCACATCATTATCCAAAGCTAATGATTACTTTTACAGACATTAATCTTTCTATACTAAAAATTGTCCAACCGGTTAATTTGGAAAATCTCCCATTTTTTAATATTCACTGCCATTAAAGCATTGAAATTATCTAAAAATACTAATTTAGGAAAGCAAAGCCTTTATTAATTAAATTCCTTGATATAGAAATACGTGACAGATTTGAAAGTGCAATTAGTCACCGTTGTATCAAGTCATGCAAATTTAATTACATAATTAATCGTTGCAGATTAATTTTAGGTATTTTTGGGGATTAAAAATATCTTAAATAGCTCAAAATAGGTAAAAAAATTAACAAAAATAAACATATATATATAAACTGTAAAATATTTTTGCTCATACTAATTAAATTTATTTAAATAGAGTAGTCTTAGATTACTTTCACAATATCCCTGTTAAGGCAATCTTTATTAGATATCACCCTCCTCCTTTATCTCCCTATTTAGATAATCATCTGCACTTGAGAGAACAGCCAATTTGACCTTATTTTATTAATGTAATTGATTTCACGGATTCTGTACATTGTTTAGGCGATTAAGCACATAATTTTGCGGTGTACACGCAGCTTGCGGAGATCAATGACGCAAATATCATGCATATCCCCTGCTCGGTTGAAATTTAGTGTACTAACCGGATACCAACTTGATTTTCTCGAACAAGCCGGCTTGACGTACGTTAAGCATCCAAATTGCTTTTCCAACATGGGCATGCCAGCAAGCCTCACGTCGACTGTTGACGTAACACATTACTTGGCCGTTTCTACAAGCATACATAAAAAAAAAAAAACAATGAATGAAAATTTTTTTTCATTTTTATTTTATTTTAGATTCATTATACGGTCGCGCAAACCTGGAAAAAGTTACCCTCGCATTAAAATCGTTCGCAAGCGTCCTCATTGTTTCAAGTTTAATAATGGAGGAGTAAAGTAGCATAATTAAACGATTTAATTAATCTCTTTAGGATGTGGCCAACAAGTGCCATCTCTATTTGCGCAGACTCTAAATGGAGGACTTAAAGTAATCCCCCATTCACAATTGGACAGAAACTGAAAGTGAGTCAATTAACGCGAATACTTCCGTTATCATTTTATAAGTCTGCTATTTCTCGCCAGAGTAACCGAAATTTGCATTAAAAATCTTCTTTTTCTTTCAAAGATTGAAAAATATAATTCTATTTCCGGTTGAAGAAAAAACAGGAAGATTAACGCAACCACAATTCATTTTTCTAATTTCAATGTAAATTAACACCTGCGTCATTGTAGCTAAAGCCGAAAATATACGGGCAGAAATATTTTATTTGACGTATATGCGTCCGTACAATTTATGTACCATTCTCTTTTTACGACTGCCCGTGGAATGCGCGGCCCATGTGTTCTCAAAAATAGGCCAAAATACGCCGCGCTCACTTTCGATCTCTGCTATCCCCATTTACTCCCTCCCCCCCCGCAGCTCCTACTTTATATTGCGAATCAAAACGAAGTAAATTAGGTATCGACCACTAAGCAGCGCCAATATAGAGAAAATGATGCATCGTAAAAGCTCGCCGCTCAATCGGCGCGCGCAGCCAACTTCGCAACGAGAAAAAGCCACGGAAATGAAGCAGCCACCGCACTCTGATAGGATCCGATATCGTTCAATTTCAATCGGCGCCCTTTTCTCTCTACCTTTTTTCATCGGTAGCGACGCATATGAACTCGAAAAAAAAAATAAATAAAATGAGACATTAGCTGTTCCATACCGGCTGAAATAAGCTTTTTTTTAAAAACACACTAAAGTTGCTTTTGAAAAATGGAGAAACTGTCTTAAAAAATGACAGAAACTTCTTTTTAATCTTATATAAAAGTAAGCTACTGGATAAGAGCAACTGCTAAAAATTACTGACAAAATATTTCTTGTCTAGTCATATGACTATGACTTACTTATAATAGTGTTAATTATTTAAGACAAATCTGTGAGATCACCAATATTCAATATTTCGCCCAAGTAGTTTACTTGTATAGCTGTTCGATAATAGTTGCCAATTTATTATTGAATTAATGTTACTCGCCAGATAGTTTATACGCAGTATAATACTGTAAAACATTTGTTCAGCAGTTTATTTCCATAAAGTTTCAGTTTGAAGACAGACAGTTATTGTCATTTTTCTTTTTAACGCGGGAATGCTTTCTACGCCAAAGCAGAATAAAAATTTAAATTCTTTCCGTATATGGACGGGGCAATTCGCGAGCTGAACGGATTGCGTCTCAACAAGAGACAGCAGGAGATAAAGCACCGACACGCGTGTGCGACTGTCGGGCGCTAAGAAGTTGGCGGCGCGGGGGCCGACATACCCTTAGACACACGAGCCCCTATGAATATTCAGCAGCGCGGAGGAGCTCCGATGCGGGAGCCACCCCAGGGGCGAGGTGGAGGGTCGGCCGATCGATCGCAGATAGTACGTCGACGCCGTCGCTGGAGAACAGGCGTCGTGCAGTCCGCTATGAAATATACAGATCCGTCCTTAACCCATTAAAAGCCGCCCACGGAAACGATTCAATTTACGACTTTTGGCTTCGCCGAGGGCTTCGCCCGCCTCCTCCCTATAATGCCATCCTTTATCCAGCGCACCTCCGCATCCGGCTGTACTTATGCATCGCGCCTCGGAAAAATCAGTGTTGAGTGTGCGAGACAAAGGCACCCCTTTCGCGGCTACCGACTTGCGCATTTTTCCCCTTCCTCGTCGTCCGTTCATTCTCGCTCGTTTTTCGCGGCGGTTTTTACGCTTTGCTTCCGGCGCGTCCCAGTTCGAGCGCCGCCGGAACTTTGGAAGAGGATCGAATAGCCCATCGTAGTAGAGTGAAAGGGTGAAAGCGGCGGGAAATGCAATTTTGAATAACTCGGTTTAATGCCTCCTATTGCGGAAAATACAAGCTGCCGCGGAACTGTTTACCGAAGTTCCGTCAAGCGCGGCTGAGAAAAACCGCCATTCGTCTTCCATATTCAGCCAACTTTTTCCTCCGATAATGAACGTTAATTAGTCGGAACAACTGGGTTCATTGAATGAACTCGATGTCGAAGTTTCAGTGATTTTGTCGAGGATGCGGAAACAAAACCTATATTTAGTTCGCTATACGAGTATAACTTTGAATAAGTGAAAAGTTAGGAAAAAGAGGAACATTTGATTAACAATTTTGGATCCATAATTTGATGATAATATATAAACTATCACTTTTTAAATAGAATTTTGAATGAATAAGAAACTGGGAAAAAAAAAATTTACTTAAAAAATTTGGTTTTGCAACTGGATGATATTGTGTTGGGTAATGGTCAGTCCATCAATTTTTCTTCGACTTTCGTTATTAAATACTTAGATTATGACGTCACCTGCTACCCTCTTTGTCTCTTCGCTAACTTCTAATTACTTTCTCTACCTAAGAAACTTGGACTGATTGATCCAGAAAAAGATATTACCTGTGAAGTTTCTAAATCAATCTTATATTGTTGTTATTATCATTTACGACATTAAATTATAAAATTAACAATTGATAAAGTGGATGTGATATGATAAAATATATTTTAATGCATTTTTTATATCTTAAGTTTGACAGCACCATCCCCACTGCATCTCATTATTTTTTATTGCGGACATCAATTTTGGAGTTCGATGATTTTTCTTGTTATAAAAGCTTTATGTCAAAGATGAAAAATCAATAAATTGAATGTGATAAAACACTCTTTAGTGCATTAAGCATATCTTAGGTTTGAACGAAAGATCCTCACTGCGGCTCATTTTTTTTTATTACCGACATGAATTTTTAAAAACTCGATTATTTTTCTTACCAAAAGAAGTATTTTATCAAAGATGATCTCTAATGTGCAGTTCAAAAGACATCAATAATAAAGACTTCCCTACTCTTTTTTTAACCATAAAAGCCATTTTTTCTTATCCTCATGAATTGTTAATAAAAAAATATCCATTATGTAACAACACATTGAATTTAATTACTACGTCATTTGAAAATGTAAAAATATACAATGATTTTATAAATAAAGAGATATGTACGTTAATGAAAATAATACAAACAAAAATAAATTGCAAACATTGCAAATTCATACATTTGGAGAATGCGATACAACCTGAATATTTAACAGGGTTTACGGTTGCAGCTTATGCTTTCCAGTTTTTCATTTGCATAAACTTATAATAAAGTAAAAATCGATTAACTTCCTCATTTCGTATTGTAGTATCTATTTTGAAAATTTGAAATCAAAGTAATCATTAAAATCAACAATATTATCAATCGAAACTATTAAAAAATTTACATTAAAAAACATAATATATAACACAAAATCTTATGTATTTAAACTGTAATTCTTCTCATGATATACGTCATGTCGTAAACGTAAAGTAGTACATTTTCCTTGCATGGAATTTTCAAATTTACAAGTACGAAACCATTCTGCATCCAGCTTTTATTTGCAGTTATTTTATTTTATTCTTTTATTTTCCTGGGTAATGCATTACACTCAAAACTAGTCACACCTTTTTGTAAGTAATAATTTAAAAAAAAAAAAAATGTATAAATAAAACTGTTAAGTCTCAATATCCTTTGCCAACATTTAAGTCAAATAAAATAACGGCGTAAATAAAATTTCATTATCTAAAATAATGAGCTTTCGGACGCGATTAATCGAAAAATAATTGCTTTAAGCGGTAAAATCAGCTTATAGGCTGATATACAGCTATCCTGCATACACAATATAACACAAATTCCGATATTTTTTCTTCAGGCCAAGGGTACACGATATCTAATAAAAATCGTCTGATTAAATTAAATTGTTGCTTATTAAAATTACAATAGCGACGCGTAAAAATTTGGATTATATGAAGGTCAAGTTGGGTACTATTTACCTTCCGAAGAAATTAGAGATGATACCGGATTTCTGACGTTAATTGAACTCAGCTTCCTGAGAAGGGAGCCTTCGACAGTCACCCTGCGACGGAAAATCACCCCTCAGGCCATACCGAATTAACGCCGTGTATCTTGGACTTCACTGTCATGAATCATGACCTCAATCAGTCTAATCCATATAAAGTGGTATTGAGGAGCTATTCCCAACAAAATTGATATGCTCATCAATTGTCCACGCAAATAAATGGTACCTTTCGTAAAACAAAAAGTTTGAATTTTCACCTAATTTACGTCAAATGAACAATCTTAACAGAAAATAACACAATAACATTTTTATGTAGTAATTTGTACTAATTAAGTATGGATACTATAATCTCTACTGAAGTAGGAACTAATCAATAGGTGTAAACGTTGAAGCTTAGCTATTCACATCAAACAATTAATATACACTTCCAAGAGGAAGTTTAATGAAACAATGTAAAAGGCCATTGGCAATACAGGAGCAATCAATCAAATGTGATGTGAAAAAGATTCGATGAAAGATTTAATTCTCGTAAAGTATAAGGGATTCAATTTTAATAGAAAACCCATCGCGGGTTATCATTTTTTAAACAGAGAATCATATAAAAAAAATAAAGTATTGAAATAAATTATCGGATAAAAATGGACGGAAGAAAAAGTGTATAACTTTCCATGAAAGATTAACTAGTTGACCCTCTTTTGTCAAGATTTTTTCAAGTAGCTTCATTTACTTTATAGAAATAACATTTTCATTCAGAACATTATGCGGTACTTACAGCTCCGGTGTCTGAGAACTTTTTTTCCGAGATACTTTCTTCTCGCGCATTGTCCCAACTTTTTATATTTCAGTCAAATTGTAATTCAGGCGATTTTATTTTAAAGAATAAAGATTTTTTGAAAGTGTGAAACTTCTGAATTTTGTACATTTTTGAAATGGCCGTTGAGAAGCTGAGCGAGCTTTTCCTGCTTTTCATGCGAGTTTCTTTCAAATGAGTAAATTTGATTGAAAAACGATGATGGAACATTTTAAATTCTAATTTGGAAACTTGAAGCTTCATTCGTGATTCTCTTTTTATTTAATGTTTTTTTAAATATTTTTTTTTTACATAATTTTATTTTAAAAAAGGAAGCTTCCTGCTATTTTCATAATTCTGCTATACAGTAGAATTTCGTGAGCTGCTTATGATATTACAATAACTTACAACTTGTAAACGAATCTTCGATGGCGAAACTGATATTCACTGGGGTCAATATTCACCCCTATTCAAATCAGATATTCCTCTTCAAACTACGTACCGATTTAGGTCTATATAAAACTTTACTCATCAATGCTGCGGTAAAATTTCCATAATCTTTAAATGGTCGATAGTCAATGTTTATTATTCGTTTAAAAACCTGCACTCTACTCATTTTCCGGCTGTTGTTTCCCTACGTCTATAATTTTTTCTATTTTTTACTTTTTCAAGCAGCAAAAGTCAAATTCTATCTCTAACAAAAAATATTTTTACAACTACAAGGGTAGTTTGGTTCGATCGTTATTCTTGTGACTTCTGAAAAAATAATAAAAATCCTATACTTCTGAAAAAAATCGAGATTTTTTAAAAATCTATTTAAAGATTTAACAAACTGTAAATTCTATATACAAACTTCCTAAAAATTCAATAAAACAAAATTCTTAATTAGTTAACACAGGCCCACAAAAAAAGGAAAATTGTACTTTTGAGGAGATAGATATATTCTCATTAATTTTTCGGTTCTGAATCTGAATCTGAAGTCATATTTTATGGTACACCAGCATTTTTTCGAGAAAAATGAAAAAAAAAAAGATTTTTTAAAGCTTTTTTGGAATTAAAGAAAAACAAAAATTGATGCGACTTTGTTAACTTAAAATTTGAATTCT
>JAWWEN010042196.1:0-12863 GCA_035582955.1 Sycophila texana
CTTAGTGCTGATTTAGTACTCCCAAAAATGCGCACTAGTGCGTGAAGTACTACTTCACGCACAGAGTTGCATAAAATCAGTTATTTTAGGGAAGGAGGTGTAAAACTCAACAAAAACACTATTCTTTTTTTATAATCCATTTTAACAATTATTTGATCATTCGTTATTTATTTTTTAATAGCAAAAAGTGTAAAATCTTGTATTTTAGTTTCAGATATTTCAGATTTTCTTTGGTAAGTCGTAAATGTTCGAAGACTTTTTTTTGAACTTGCAATGTCTGTTTGCCTTGCGCTTCTGTTATGGACCAATAAAACGTCAAAGTTCAAAATGAACTTTCACTACTTTTACTTTTTAACATTTATGTGGCATTATTATTTATGTGTGGGAGTGTTTTGACGAGGTTCTTTCACTATAATTTATTGAATCACCATAATTTTGTAATTTCATAATGCACTATTATTTTTTGTTTTATAAACTTAAGTGCAACAGGATAAAAGAATAGTAATTCTAACAGATTTTAAATTCACTGGATTTAAAATTCATATGATAGATACTAATTATTTAAAAAGGTAAGTGAGAATTAACTTTTATGCACAATATTCGTGACTTAAAGAATTTACATTAAAATGTAAATCATATTGATTCTAATATTTATTAATCTTTATTTACGTAAAATGCACGATTAATTATTTAAATAATTTACCAGTCAAAGAACTTATTACTGAAAAAATAAATTAAAAAGAAAGGTTTTAATTTCTATCGATTTCAGATATTAATATTGGTTTACTAAAGCCAAACTCTTGCTAAACGTAGTTGATGGCATCCATTAACCACAATTTTAATCAATATTCGTTTAAAGATATTTACAATAAAGCTACAATGTCGAATAAAATAAGTAAATAATTTGTTTGTAATGGGCAACATATTCATAAAAAAATGTTAAGCGACAGTACAATTTTTTTTAATAATCATCAAGTTTTTAAAGTTCCTTAGTTACTCTACAATTTATCAAAATAATTTTTCTTCCAAAATTAAATAAAAACTATATTATTTCTTATTTAAAAAACTACAGATTTAGAATGTAGATACGAAGAAAATCTTTAAAAAAGTTTTCTTTAAAAAAGAAGATACATTTCTAACAATGCCTTACCACACTCGTCTGTTACTACTTACGCGAAAAAGTGTAAAGCCTAAAGTAAATAATCTTTTCAACGTAATTTTTTTTTTTTTAATTATTACAATTGTTAAACAATTAAAATGCATCTCTATCTGTTATTTTGTTAAACAGGTACCAGTGGAAATAGTAGTAATAGAACAGTAGTAGAAAATAGAACAGCAAACAAAAAAAAATAGTCTTCCTAACATTTTAGATCGCAAAGAGGGATAATATCCCGCAGCGCAGTGTCATCGAAATCGAGCGACTGGCAAAAAGGTGTGTTCGTCGAGAAATCGCTGAACTCAGGACAAATCGAATGAATCGATCCCGGCACTTGGGGCTTGTTAGTAGCGCCGCCGAGTTTGCGCCGCAGCCGCTCGCAGCGTCTAAGTGAGTTCGCCGAGGGAACTATACTGGAACTGCGAGGCAGTTCTCCGGCGAACTATAGTTTCTTCGACGCCCCGGCCAATGGAATTATATCGGGCGCTCGTTTGATTTTCGCCCGAAACTTTGCGCGCGCAAGAGACCAGCCGTTCAGCGACGGTTATCTTACTGGAGGTGTGACCCAAATTGACCCCCCGAGCTTCAGAATAGTGATGATGTAATTAATTGTAAGGAGCTGGAAAAGTAGGGTATCATTCGGTTACGACGTTTCAATAATGAATTTTTACTTATTAATGGAAAATTGTACTTAAGTAAGTTTGATTGAGTAGAATTTTCTTACTGACAGTCCCTAGATGCGCTCAGAGAAATGTTTACCTAAAAATTACTATTCTGTTTGGGAAAGTATGTTAACAAACTGACATTCTCAAAAAAATTACTATATTTTATATTTATGAAAATTAAGTATTATTAATTTATATTTATATGAGTAGGTACAGTAAATTTTACTATGGTAATTTTATTATGGTATTTTTTTTTATATGAATAGGTAATTTTACTATAATATAAAATTACTACATTTTATATTTATGAAAATTAAGTATTATTAACTTATATTTATATGAATAGGTAAATTAGTGATCACTTTTTTAGACAGTATTGTAATTTTTTCTAGACATTTACTTAGTGTACTATACTCTCATTTCAAAGTTTCTAATGGATTATCTTTTTTTGGCACGAAATAAAATTAAGATCTGCATAAAAGTGGTTGGAATCTCAGAGTGCCTTGACCCTTCATGGTGATCTTGACTTTGACTTAGTATTTATTTTCAAGCTTTTTTGAATGTCAACTTGTCTTTTCTTTTTTTAAAGGAGATCCTATTTCTGTCTTCAGATTCCGATGAGCTGAAGCTGAAGTACTATTATTGAAATTAAATAAACGAGGATCTTTAATAAATATGTATGTAATTTTTAAATAAATCATGGTATGTTGCATTCAATGTGACGCAGTGCAAATTTACTTTTTGTAATTAATATAAAAATATTTGAGCAGATTAAATGTTTCCAACGAAGAATGATGTTGTAAAAATAAAATTCCTGTTTGCGAATATTTCAAATGGAATTCCTTTCAGTGTCGAGAGTGAATTATTCTGCTTCAGAGAATTCAATGTTTAATAACTGCCAATTGTATTACTGTATACATAATATCAAGCAGGTATATTTGAAGCATACTCGAATTATTGACATTGATAGTTGATGTCTATTAATTAATATTTTCATGTCCGAAATTTATATTTAATTATTAAATTGAATTGGTATTTTGAAAAGTAGCTGGATTAAATTTGATTATCGCCATTCTATTAAGGATTCTACTGATTGAAAAATAATACTGTAAATTATTAATCAATTTTTGTTTGTTATGTAAATAACTTTCATTTATTTGAGTAATAAAATAACAAAGTAAAAAAACAAAAATATAAAGGTATCGTTCGTGTATCCATTATATGATGGATATCCATTTCAACATGGGTACGTTAGATTAAAATTCAAGATACTTTTTATAAAAATTTTAGTCATTTCAATCATTTAAAAAGTAAGCATAAGTACGTACAATAGTTCCATCGTCATCCCACCTAAGCTTTTAGCGAGTAACAATTCAGTCAACATCGTAATCCACTTATATCCGGCATTTCCCTACCATGACTAGATAAAAACATCATCCATAATCTAAATTAACAATTACATCAAATGACTTTTAAAATTACCTTTCCCCACTTAAAAATGAGTAAAAATACATAATCATGGATTTTGCTAATATAAAAAAAAAAAAGAATTAGTCACACTCGCATGAGCAGACCTAATCTCGAGAAGGAAACTTCATATTCTTCTTCTCCAAACGTCGAATCTTCTCTCGACAAAGGAAAAATTCTGTTCGATTCGATATTGCAGTGTTCTGGTCATTGAAGCGAACGTCACGTCGGCTGGGCGTAAAAATAATATCGAGTGTGTGTTTTTTTTTTTTGTTTGGACTCGCGGTTCTTTGGCCACGGGCCAAACTGCCAGCTGATGCTCGTAAATCTCTCGACGAGCCGCGGATCAAGGGAGAAAGGCGCGTCGCCGTCGCGCGTATTATTTCGGACTTTCCGGCCTGAGAAGCTTTTCGACGGTCTTTTGGAGGAAAGGCTGCGTACAGTTTTGTCGACGTTTAAATTTTGTTTTCGCACTTTTTTTTTATTGTTTATACGAAGACTTTTAACGGTTAGCCGCGCTGAGTGGAGTTAATTGCCTGGAGCTTTTTACTTCCGCTGACTTTCGCTTTTTAATTAAAACAGCCGGGGCTTTTCGGCGCGCTTCTTTCGCCTGAAATTGCATTTGATAATTTTTTTTTTTTACCCAGCCTGTGCATTGGGATTTAATATCAGTTAGATGTGTTTAGCTGTGCATAATTTATGTCTCTAGTTAAGTTTTGATGCGAGTGGAAAAGCTCATGCGCGACATTTACAGTCTTTTTGAGCATGTTTAAAGAGAAAATGAAGGCAGTTAGATGCGAAGTAAAATATAATGGACCGGAATGACAATTTTATCGTCGTTTTAAAGTTTTAAAGAATTTATTGTATAGCTTCATGTGACTTTATTACTTGAAGTAGTATAAGAAATATGCTATTAAGTGGTAAGCTTCAAATAACTTTTCAAAAGTTATTTTATTATTCTATTTACATAAATTATTTAAGATGTTCGCTATATATTCCTCGCAATCAACAAGACCCAGATTAAATCGTTGGACCTTTAAAGTCATATCCTCCCCAAGGAATTAGGCGAGTAATATGATAATATCTGATTTTAAAATTTCATCGAGAAACCATTAATTGGAAAACGAGTTCACGAATTCACTTGATTGTTGCGACTACAAAAAATAAAATTTTTAACTCTAATTGTTTTTGAAATACAAATATACTGATTAAACAAAAAAAGTACACGGAGAGAAATTTTTTAGAAAATATTACAATACGAATAATAAAAATTTACCAGACTGACGAGCAAAAATTATTAGATTCATAGCAAAAGTTACTAGAGTTACAGTTATAATTACAAAACTGTATATTAAAAATTAGTTAAAGTCTAGAAATTTTTGCTCGCCAGTCTGTTAACTTTTTTCATTTGGCTAGTCTGTGAACCACTTACAAGTCAGTATTGTAATTTTTGCTAAAATTATCGCAATTTTTGCTATAAAATTTCTCTCCGTGTAAAGAAGTTTAGGATATGTTTATATATTTTTTTATTTTTTTAAAATACTGTTCCTCTTTCCTCCCAATATTGATTCTCCTATACTAAGCGCACTTGCGTAAAACAAGATGAAAATCCTTTAGGAAATTGTCATTCCATTCGTTTTCCGAAGTTCAAAAGCTTCCGGGGCCCGTAAAATTTTAATGAGTCGGGCTGCTCCGCCGGTCACTCGGTTGGCCGATTGTTGCGCTGCTCCTTTCCCCCACCATGCCGTATGATCTCTAATTACACAGTCGCGCGTCGCGACGTCGTAAAATGAATTGCGGCAGGTCCTCATTGCGAGAGAATACCGCCTTTTATTTTCGCTCTCGGCGTGGATTTCGCGCGCTTCTCGTGCCGCAAACTAACTTTTTACTATTTCTAATTTTTTAGACTTTATGCCTCTTTGCACTACTTCATTTCTTCAAATGTGTTTCATTTGTGAAGTATGAGGAATATGTGCTTTTACGAAATTAGAAATTTTATTTTATTTATTTATTTATTTAGGTTTATTAAACGGGCATAGCACTTACAAATATTTCTATAAATTTCCTCAGCGCATAAAATTTATTAACAATTAAAATTTATTTTATTTATTTACATGATTCAATTTAGATTAGGAAAAATGTGTGAGGAATATATTCGTTACACTCTAATTTGATGGATAATCAAGTTTTAAATTTTAAATGGAATAAAAGTTACATCGGCAAGTGAATATAGTGTCGTTACAATTGAATAGAGAAATAATCATTTAGTTCATCTGCAATTCATCAATTAAATTGTGTTACACTTTAACTATTATTACTGTATTTAAATTTGTGTTGTGAAGTTACATTGGCAACTGAATATAGTGTCTTTATAATTGAATAGAGAAATAATTATTTAGTTCATCTGCAATTCACCATTTAAATTGTGTTACACTTTAACTATTATTACTGTATTTAAATTTGTGTTGTGAAGTTAAATTCACGCGTTGGGTATTTTAATTGAAAGTTCAAAGTTAATCGTGAGTGATATTTGAAATTCAAACACGAAATGTCAAACTTTTATTTTAGGCTTCTTGGCAGTTGAATAATCTATTAATATTCTCATAATACAATCAGATATTTTTGAAGCTGTTTTGCATCGTTTTCAATGCGTCAACAGTATCAAAGAATAGTGTACAAGATCTGATCTCGTGTTTTACTGAAATAATGCAAAACATAATTTTAAAATGTCTGCAAGGGAATAGACTAATGAAGGTGAATTATTCGAATTCTAGTTCATTCTTCGCGCGTGACTTGTGAGGTACCTTCTTCCGTGTTCTTATCCCTCTTGCAGTTGCTATGAGCTTTCATGGGACATCAACGTAGTTTATGAACCACTTATACTAAAAAAAAAAGATTACTAATTTCAACAAAATATTTAGTTGATTCAATGAAACCATTTCATTGGAACGTCTTAAACAAATATTTTGTTGAAATTACTAATCTTTTTTTTTCAGTGTACCCTTATACTCCTAATAAATAATAAGTAATGAAGTATAAGGGTAAGTAAAACCGAAATCTGGTCGAAAAAATTCATAGACAAAACAGGAAACTAGTCGGTAATTTAAGGATCTCAACGAAGTACGTAATAGATGGGTCTAAAAAAAAATAAATAAATAAATACAAAAAAATTCTTCACAAATTACCTCCACTCGTTTAACAATTAAAACTTGCAGTAAAAACTACTTAATCCTACACTGAAAACCCTGATAAGAAGATACATCACAGGGAATCCTGAAGATCTTACCTAACATAATTTTTATTGTTCGGAATTTCGTAAATTTTAACAAATTCATTAATTTCAAAGCAGCAGCCCGTTAAATTTTCCAAAATTTCGAAACCAAACGGATGAGGATAATATCCCGTTATCGCATGTCCCGGGGCGCTCATCGTAAGTACCGCAGCAAAGCCGCGAACGACCAGTGCCGCCGCGAAAAATAATGAGAATGTATTACGGTCGGAAGTGCATGCGCGTTAGCTTGATTTATCCATTAATCCCGCGCGCGCGGACAATTGGAGTAATGCGATCTTGCGCTTTGACGGTGGGCGAAATTCGCTCGCGATTATTGGGTCGCCTGCCCGAGGAAAATGTCATCGGCGCGTAATTAAGCGGCCGGCGATATATTCCCAGGCATTAACCAGCTTCGGGATTCTCGGTGTTTTCGATAAAAAAAATGTATATGTATATATATGAAAGTTGCGCACTTTATGTTTCTGTTTCTTTTTATTTTTTGCTTTTTTGTGGTCGTGGAATGCGGGAGCTTTTACGAGCTATACGAAAGTCGAGCTTACAAATTGAGCGAAGCGATACTGAAGTGGTTTATGTGTCCGCTGAATCGCGCTCGCTGCTCGTTAAATGGTCCAATTGACGATTTTCTCACTCGAGCGTTTTGTTAAAATTCTTTTTTCTTCTTTTTTTTTTTAATATATAGAACTTTTTAGTCAGTTAAATTTCTATTTTTTTTCGTAATTCTCCGAAATTATTTATTAAATATTAGGCATACCATGCGAGAGTAATCGAATAAACAATTTAATTGATTTGAAGGTTACTTTTAATATGTTACTTTATCTGAATGAGTGATTCAATTAAAGATAATGATATATTCTTGATACAGCAGTTTCACGAACGTTCAATGTTTTTATTTCATTTAATTATTATTCATTAACTTTAATAAACCTTTTACTCAAACGGTACTAGAACGTAACAAAGCTGTAGATCTTAATTAAACGTGAATGATTGATTCAGAAAAAAAAATTTACGCGCATCTATCTGCGCTCGGTCGGCGAATCTGCAAATTGTACAAGAAAAGCTCTCAAAATTACATAGAGCTTTTTCCGTTAAAAGTATGAGAATTTTCCTTAAACCAACATCTGTTTTTGTAAATTTACAAAGAGTGTTTTTACTACAAAAAAATTTCATGATTAAAAGTTCGTAGCTTTTCTTGTTAAAACTATTGAGCAGTTCCTGTTAAATTTAGAAAACTTTTGTTAAATAAACTGCAAATAATTTTTTCGTAAAAATTATGAAGAGCCTTTCTTAAAAAAAATTACAGGATTTTTTTGTAAAAATTATGAAGAGCTTTTCTTTAAAAAAATTACAGAGCTTTATTCAAAATTTCTTTATTTTTTCAATTAATCGATAAAATATCTTATCCAGTATGACTCACTCCCATTTATCTACCAAAAACCAAGCCCCTATCGTATGCCAATTAAACGGTCATCAACCGAGCTTTTTTTTGTAAATTTAGTGTTTTTACTACAAAAAATTTCATGATTAAAAGTTCGTAGCTTTTCTTGTTAAAACTATTGAGTCGTTCCTGTTAAATTTAGAAAACTTTTGTCAAATAAACTACAAATAAATTTTTTGTAAAAATTATGAAGAGCCTTTCTTAAAAAAAATTACAGGCTTTTTTGTAAAAATCATGCAGAGCTTTTCTTTAAAAAAATTAGAGCTTTTTTCAAAATTTCTTTATTTTTTCAATTAATCGATAAAATATCTTATCCAGTATGACTCACTCCCATTTATCTACCAAAAATCAAGCTCCCATCGCACGCCGATTAAACGGTCATCAACCGAGCCCCTCTCATCACCCTCAATCAGAGCATAAACAAATCGGTAAAAACCCGAGCAAGCCCCTCGTTAAAACGAATAGCCCAAGATCCAAAAGCAACAGGAGGTCAAAGCAGCGCCCATAAACTCCAGCTTAAGCTCGCAGTAAAGCCCGCAAGCCGTGACCGGCGCTCAAACAGCCGAAAAGCCGGCCGGCCTCGTGATCGTCGCGTGCCCTTTTTTCCCCCCGACGAGCCACGCGCTCGGCGACGTCGATGCCGGCGGCCGCTCGAAATAAGCCGCGTCGCCTCGGGCCACTCCCGGGGCGTTATATTTGCGACGCGCGCGTCGCCTCTATTTATAAAAAGCTCGGCGTCGCTTCTCGTCGTACCGTTGAGATTCGCGACGACTCTCTCTTTCTCCTTCTCATACGCTTCCTTTTTCTTTCTTTCTTTTTTTTTTGGTGAAAGTTTGGTAGTATCTCGATCCCGCGGAGTTGGCTCTCGATCTTCTTTTATTTTTGGTGATCGCAGGTTTAGGGACGCTGCGTGCCCGGAAATTTGAATGGGTCTGTGATTTTTTTATCTGTGAGGGGAGGGATTAGAGAAAGTTTGCGGAGCTTGCGAACGGATTGCTGAGTGGAGGACAGTCGGTTTTGGGTTTTATTGTATTTCGGGGGTTCTTTATTTTTATCGTGTACTTTTTTTATGGAGATGGTCAGGTTTTTGCTGATTTTTTTAGGTCGTGAGTATGTTGAATTATCCATGCGTTCGCACGTAATAAAAAAGGGAAATTTCAATATAAGCGCGTGTATCAATATGCAGTAGTTACGTCAATATGCAAATTTGCTTATGGATTTTTCAATCAAGTTATATTCTTCTCACCCATTCCTTAAGAGCTTCTATGCAAAGGGGAACAATAAATAATTTTTGTAGCATTTTAATTTCGTTTATTTAAGAGAATTTATTAATTTTATTTTTTCTTAATTTATCAGGCGTCTATTTAAATACTGGTGAAATTGTAATTCCTTCTCTAAAAAATATGATGACAAGATTGTCTTCACACCACCAGCTCAATAACTTCATGAAGCTATGCTCCAATTAAGAAATACATTTCGGTTTAAATTGTCTGTTAAACTGAAAGAATAAAAAAATGTTTTCTTTTTTGCAAGCTCATGAATTGAAGCTCTATTCAGAAGAATATCAATGAATAAAAAATTCAATGTCAGCTATTCAAAAGTTAATACGATCAAAGAATTTTACGTTTATTTGAGAATTCATTAAGCAGTTAATGAAGCAATTATAAAGATTTTCAATTTTGAAAAAAGTCGTTTAATAAAAAGTAAAATAAAAATACTTTCAGGATTTTCTTATGTCACACTGATGTGGAGAAGTGAAATTGTTGATTTAGAAGATAAGCGAGCTTTGGGGTTGGACTAAGCTGCTGATTTACACGCTCTGAAAGCTGGAGTTCAAATAAGATCAAAAAGCTAATTATTAATACACATGACACATTCAATTGCTTAGTTTTTTTGTTACTTATGTTTGACCTTTTGCAAAGTTTTATTTTCTACTATATGACATTTTCAGCAAAAATTTTGAATCTAAAGTAACAACAGAAACTCTTTAAAAGTTCAAGTTAGTTTCGTAAGTTTTGAAGAACGTACAAAATTTTACTGTTGCATTGTGGGTCTTGATGAAGTACTTTGAACGGTAAAATATTTTTCTCGCGTATGAATTTGTTGACCTTATTCTGGTACGAAAGAAAATATAATGAAAATCGAAATCTCATTCTGAAGCTACAGTAAAAAAATTGCCACCGGTAAATTTTTTGTTATCGTCGGTGGAGACCAAATCGATCAAACAATACATATTGTGCTGCTTATACAAAGGCTTAAATAGTTTTTTTAAGTACGATGCATATGAACTGATAAATTGTTTTTCTCGTTTACAAAGGCGCATAGAAATAACAGAATATATCGATAAATGAGTCGACGACAAACTGGTCAACCAGAATTTGCATTAAAAATACTTCTATTATTCACCTTAAAAATTCTTCTGCGTTCTTATGCAAAACAGAATTTCTTTTATGATGCAAAACGAATAACGAACGATGCCTGTAGTATTTTGTGAAAAAGCATAGTACATTATTTAGTTTTATAGTTTAAATTTATGTGGAGTCGTGTCGGTTTGATACATTTTTTTCGGCGCCTCAGCAACTGTCTCTTTATAATGGTAAATTTAGAAATCGCTCTGACCAAATGAAACTTTGTTTCCTGTGGTATTTAAGAAACTTTTTTCTCTTAAAAATTTGTTTCAACCCAAATATAAATTACTGTATTGCTACTACGTCACTACTGAAGTTTTTATTTTAATCTTACTAATTTCATTTTGTTTATCAAGGAAAGAAATGTGATTAATTTTTTTTCTGGGACAAAATGTTTTTTATAAAGAAAGTAGACATAATGAACTATGTCAGTCGTAAACGCGTTATACAAAATAATTGCATGGCGTTCAAAAAAATGTTTGGAACCGCATATCTTTTACTGTAATTGAAATATGGAAATAACGCCGCTATGGTGCTTTAATTGATCATGACCCGCTTAGAATTCATAAAGAATTTCAAAGCAACTGTGAATGGCTCTTTATTTTAAGAAACGCGCGACAAATTGCTCAGCCAGTCCCGTCGAAATTGACCAGCGGACGAAGAAGTGCTTAAATGAAAGACGATGAACGCTGCCGGACGACAAGGGCTTTCAGCAAATGTAGTGGATCCACCCGAAGCCTTCATTTCGTCGACTTCCAATTACAAATTAATTAGTCCGACTCTTTAGAAAACAGACAGAACCATTGATCATGATTAATACGCTTTTAATTGATTCACGAGTTGTCTGGAAGAATCAAGAGGAAACATTAGTTTGAGAGAATTATTCTAGGTAGAAACTAAGCAATGAGTACGTGTCAAATTGTAACCTCACCCTTATTTTGTTAGTTCAATAGGAAAATTATGTGCAATGAAGAGAGAAAAAAAAATTATAGATTTGTCTGCAGGAGCAAAAATGAAGCTGTGAGCTTCTACTAAAATATAATCGAAGAATGAGTAGCTTCGATGAAAATATATCTTTAATTAATAGTTTCAACTGAATAATTTTTTAGCGAACTGAATATTTTTGTAAACTGTTAGATTAAAGCAGCCCCGAAAGAATATTTAGTTGTTAGAAAAATTTATTTTTCTGTCAACAAAATATCCTTCGCAACTGCCAAATGTTAACAGTTTAAAAAGGATATTCAGTTCACATAGTTAAAGAAGTTATTCAGTTGAGGTCATTTAAAAAAATATTTCATTAAAACCACTAATTCTTCTTGTCAATTAGTACAAAACATTGTGAGACCTTAAAATCTAAGGCTACGACTGCGTTTTAATGGAATTACGGGTTTATTATTTATATTAAAGGATTTGGTGCGTCTTAGATTAGGCAGTTGATGATTATTATTAACAGGATGAAGATGTATTTTTTTCGGTAAATTGTGAACTATTGGCATGACATGCAAAGAGGAAGGCAATTTGGAAGGAGGTAGGACTTGGGACAATTTACGATTGCGATGGCAAATGTGCTGATGGACACGTTTTCGTAAAGTCGAGGTCGATTTCGAAATGGACAGCCAGTATCGGGAGACTTGCGAAGCATTGTAAAGCGATTGAGAGTCTAACTTGGATAGGATCATTTGGGATAGTTCGACAGGTAGTTCTTTAATGATGTCAGTTTTGGGATTGTTAAATCCTAAGAAGGATATAAATTGTCGAAAGAAGTTCATCTTGGCAGTTTTTCAGAGGTCGTTAGCCTTTGAAAAATTTCGATGAACTAGTGATAAGCTTGTAATGATTACGGGTACTTATATCAACGTGGGATGGGTGGGGTTACACCCTCCACTAATTAAACCAATCATAATATATCGTATGATAGGTGGGGTTATGTCTTTATTCAACAAACTGGAATATTGCATAATTTTTCTAGGTTTTAAAGTTATCACTTTGAAAATACGTAGCGTCACACTGATCTGATGCTTGGAATATCTCTGTAAATGATATTAGAATAGTCTATAGAAAACACTAAATAACCGTGACTATTTTATATTAACAGTGAACCTTAACTTAACTTAAGTTCAACAGTGAAAAGCTCACTTTGCAAAGTGAGCTTTTCAACATGTCTAATACAAGCTTTGACATGTCTAAAACAAAAAAGATATACATTGAAGTTTTCTACAAGTAGGAATTGTTAATATTCAAGTCAAATATTCTATTCTATTCGTCTATTTCGAAGTCATCAAAGAAAAATATGGAGTAAGTACTACGAGACTAATGAAGAAAAAAATGACATGTAGTAATAATACTCTTTAATAAATTTTATTTTACAAGGAGAGTGTCTCACCTCCGGGTCGCGGATTTGGATGAAACTTTGGGAATTGTTTTCTAGTGTCGAATAATG
>JAWWEN010042207.1:0-12855 GCA_035582955.1 Sycophila texana
CTAAATAAGTACTTTTACGTCAAAATCTGAAGATCAAAAAATTTTGGCGACACAAGGCTTTCTCTATGAGAAAGCAAAAACTAATATATTATATTACACTTGGAAAGGAATAATATGAGTGTCACGAAGTTTACCGGAAATTTATTAGAAGCATTATTTAATATTATTTAAAAAATACACGATAAATCGCACGTACGTGCCCCTCGGAAAGAAGTAAAAGAGTAACTCGCGCCGTGCGACGTTCTGAAATTAATTCGCGAAATTCGTCGAGCCGGCTCATAATTAAAAGCTCGCCAGGCTGCTCCATTACAAAAGTTTGGCCCTTTCGGCAGGTGGGCGCCGCCTCGACAACGGCCTGGCTCGACTCGAGCCTCGGATGGCGCGGCGTCGCGGTCTTCACGGATCCGCGGAGCTATTCCGAGGCTTACCGCAGCACGCGCAACCCTAAGACTCGAGTACTACACGCTTGCCTCAGCACCGACAAGGATACCAGAGAGGTAAGTCGATATTCACTTAATTAAGCGCACCTCACACAGAGGACTGAAAAAGTATGCAATACGCTCGCTCTCAGCTAATTGCGGCTAATTGTTTTTTAATTAGAATCGACGACTTGTTATATCTCTTCATTTTTTTTTTAGTGCAGCGAGAGAACGTTCAAGAATTTTACAAATAATTTAAACATTCAAATCGAGCGTGTCGAAATTAATTAAATTTAGCTCGCGATCTATACATATAGTCGTTAATTCAAATTTATATGTGGTTATACTTTTCAATTCGTTAATGTCGAAATTAAGATACTGTACAAGTTGTTTTGAAAAGAAAAAGCTTCTTTCATCCTCAGCCCATTGCTCGTAAAGCAAAAAAACTCGCCATTCTTCGTCAGCGATGCATACATAAAAAATTGCACGTCGTCAATCAATTAGACGCGTTCCTAATGGCACCGGCAAAAACGGGTTAACAGATACAGTATATATACAGGCAAAGGCTTTTTCACTCAGCCTCGCCGTTTGACTAACGATGTCTTTCTGACGCTTGCAGGTGCCGTATCACCAGGAGGCGGACGTGCAAGTGACCAAGCTGGGCGAGGGTCCCAACAGCCTGTCGTCGCCCAGGCTGTATTGTTTCCCGCTCTACTCCATTCTGCTGGCCTACAACACGACGACCGTCGACTACTTGAGCCTGGACAGTACCGAGGTCCAGGACGGCTTGGTGAGTTCAATGATCACGAAATCCGCCGAAATCCGAGTGTCGGAGATAAAAGCTTTCAACCCTCACTGACCCCTCGACTCGCCCTTCTCCTCCCTTCCTTCCTTCCTTCCGCGCGTATTTACGAGCTTTTTTCTCGAGCCACTTTGCAGCCGCCCGTCTAGCTCGCCGTCAGAGTTTTCCGAATGATCTCCTACTGAAGTGATTCGTCTTGTCGGTGATAAGTATCCGGGGATATCTTGTTTTTACTCCGGTCTAATTTTCTACCCTGCTAAACGGTGCGATCGATTTTTTTAATTTGTAGGACGAACGAGTTGCCGTTCGAGTGAGAAATTGCGAAAAGTTATGTTGCGGCGAAGTTTTGAAAATCATTCGAAAATTTATGCAGACCGAGCTTGCAAATTGCAACCTTTCTTATTTCTTTAAAAACTTTTGCATTTCCTCAAAGATTCCGAGTAGACAAGCTTTAATTATTTTACTTTCGAAACACCATTTTCTCCTGAAAGTTTCAATAATTTTAGTTATATACAATTTATCTCAAATAATCCTTTGCCCAGTTTCAATTCAGTACTTCGTACTCGCTGTTTCTTTTTTTTTGTTTGCTCTTGAAAAGAGGTTTTATTAAAACTTTCGGTTTTAGAATTTATTTCAAAAATAATTTTAGTAGATATTTACAATAGTACTGTCAAATAATAAATTGAAATCATGCAGGTTCAAATCTTAATTTTATTCAAGAAAAATACTTTGATACACTCTGTTCAGTTCCTATATATTTTAAAAAATCTTGTCTCCTCCCAGATCCCAATAAAACTTTGCGCGCGCAGGAAAGTGGCGTAAATTCCAAGCCTCTGACGATCTCTAAAAATAAAACAGGTGCTGGACACGATTCCGTGGGACGTGATAAGGATATCGGTGCTGGCGATCCACTGGGGTGCTCATCACACAGACGCCGAGACTAAGAGCATCGTGGACAAGCTGACCGGCCACAACTACCAGCTGATCAAGAGTCTGGCCACCGGCAAGCTGGTCTTCCTCTACAACCGTCGCCTGAAGATCTGAGAGCGGCTCGCGCGACTGCGCCAGCTGCTCCTACGCTCTCGCGGCTGCGACCACGACGACGACAACTTCGCCGACCTCCGCGTCGGATGAGGGACTCGCCTACTCGGAGCCTCTCCATCAACCAAGACTAGCGCGCGATCCTTTATCGTGGCGCGTGCCTCGAAGGGATAAGCTCTCTCGTGCACACATACTCACTCACGCACGCTCAGACACACGGAAGTGAAAACCTCAGAAGAAAAGGCGTAGACACGATTTTTATCGTGGAATATATCTTTCTTTTTTTTTTCGAGCGCATGGTAGGAGAGAGACTCAGAGCTCAACCGCCGTTTATACGAAAAACGCGCACGTTCGCTTTTATACGACCGAGATTTATGTGGATCTCGAAAAAGGTAAAATACGAGCTTGTTCAAATGTGAAATTTAAATGATGTAAATACGAATTTTTTTCTTGATGTGTGAGAGAGTACTTTTTCTTTTTTCGTAGACTTTTAAATGCAGATTTTCGGATACGATCTAATTCGTTTGCTGTCATTTTTACGGTAATTATAGCAAAGAAGATGTTCGAACTGAAAAATGAATTGTTTTTATGAAACAGGTTAGTGTAGTATAAAATCATTGATTACATCTTCAACAGTAACGTTGAATTAACTCGTCTAATTAATTATAACAATGTCGCTTATTATTTAAAAAAAAATATATCGCTGAAATATTTAATTTCTATCATGACTTCATTTTTTTCGGTGTCGAGTAAACTATCTAGTTACTGTGTTAATATACTGGGTATAAAACAATTGTACGTATAAATGTGAGCCTGTGCGGTTTTTGCATGTATATTTCTAATAGGAGTGAAATCTATCATCGGCTGCCTCGCAGTTACCTGCGTCGACGCAGCGATAACCAGTGAGTTACACTCAAAATACCTTAATTACGGGCCTTACTAGATGCATAAGTTGATACTATAAATCCATGCCGTACGGATTATGAGAATAAACGTGCGCGTGAACTGATGTGTGAATAAAGAGGTAATGTTTATATAGTTTAACTATACCACGTAAAAGATCTTCATAAACTAGAAAAATAAGAATAATTGTGTTAATGTAAGGCTAATTTAGACTAGCGTAAAGATAAAACGAGAATTGACTGATTTTTGTTTAAGAGAATTTTAAATTTCATCCAATCAAGTTGTATCGATCTAATTAAATGAATTTAGATTTGCTTTTACATTCTACTTAATAATAGTATAAATTCGATTTCTTTAAGTGTTTTAAATAGTTTTTAAATATTTATCTTATTATTTTTTCTATTTCATATAGACGATTTTTACTTTTCTTTCAATTAAATTTATTCCTTGTCATAAAATGAATTAATTAAATAAAAATCAGTTGATTTTTTTAAAATTATTCACCTTCTGATTGAAACTAGGTTTGTAGGTAGTATAAATAAACTTACCTAATAAGAAGTATTGTTGACAAGTACGTAAAGGAGCTGAACAAAATTTATAATCGTTGATATAAGCGAAACTGTAATGGAACTATTTTACCAATTCGCACAAGTTCTGTAACTTTAGCGAGCTTCTCTGAGCTTTCGTAGTGAAAAAGTATTTGTAAATTACTAGGGATACAACAAGGAAATATAATTTTTTCATTTATAAGCTTTTAAAATTTTGTTTTCAATATTTAATGTTATTTAATATATTTAATACTTTTCTATTTTATTACTTCTTCATCCTTTACAAAGGAATTTCTTCAAAATATTACGTACATTTTTCTTTGTCGTATGCCCTTGTATTATGAAGGCTTTTTCTAAAGTTTTTCTTTGACAAATTTAAACGGTCATTTATCGAAATTTATGTTCAACTATTATTTATTTTTATTTATGTATCTGCAGGTCCGTTAGATCTAAATTACATTACGACTGATTCACAATTTTGTTGGCCTCAACTTGTAAGTTTAAAAAACAATTTACTTTAAATTTTTTGTATATGAATAGTTTTAATAATATACCTATTAAAATTAACTCTATACAAAGTTAAAATACAAAAATACTCTACTTATCTTATTACAATACTGTTAAATCAAATAAAGCATTTAAACATAAAAAGATAAGTGTGTTCAAAAAAAAAAAAAAAAAAAAAAAAATTATCGATATGAATGGTTACTTTCTCAAAGAATGGATATTTTTCTCGCCTAATGTTATAACGAATTCGTCACCACTAATTAAATAAAAACGTTAGTTTTTATAGATAATCTTTATTTGACTTGGTCTAACTAACAATACAAATATCCATAAGATAGAACTTCGTAAAAATAAAACTGACGCTATGTCTTTCTATAACGATCTCCAGTAAATCTCGACTAGCGACGAGTAGGTACTTTACAACTACTCGCGCACTTTAAGAATTATTCCGACACGAATCTGCAAAGTTTTTAGCTAGATATTATAGCCTATGTTTTTTGCATTTTTTTACTTCGCCTAACGCGTTTAGAAATTTAAGGGGCGTTATACCTTTTTATTTACTCGTGATACGTGATTTCTCAAGCAATAAATAAATAACGATATTATATTTATAACAAGTGAGTATTTTTTTCACATTATATCCTAGTCAATCATCCCCCTCTCGCTTGAAAAAGCTATTACGAAATTATATAGAAGAATTTAACTTCTGATAATTATTACTCACTTCTTGTTTTTTATATCTATATAACATTCGATGCTGCTTTTTTAAACTGCATTTTTTGTGCTAATCTCTCAGATAAGCACAGAAAAGATTTGTGCTGTGAAATAAAAATTTAAAATACTAAAAAAATAGTTATTTTTTGCTTTCATATCATCATAAATTTCGTCGAATTCAGTTAAACTTTAGTTTCTTTTTAATTTTATCTCTGTTAAGTAAACGCAGTCACCTGCAGGGAATGCACTTTTACTAGAAAACCTATATTGACATACCAAATAACGAGCAGGTACACTAAAAGCTGACAAGCACTTTTTCGTATTTTAAAGTAAATATTCAACTAAGGCAAAGAGTCTCTTAACCAGTATAATATATGTGCACCGTATACCAAAAATAAAAAAAATAAATAAAAAAAAATTATCACCCTCAGAGGGAAAAGAAAATTTCGCATGAAAAACACGATTGAAGCAATTTTCTCTGTGACTCCTCCAGTCCTCGGTAAACAGGTTTACGTCGAGGCGGCGCCGCGATTCGCTCGTTCGTCATTTCCACAGAGCGGAACTTTACTCGAGCGCCTCCGATCGTATTTTTTTTCCCCGCCGCCCGGAAATCAAAAGACGTTTTGCCAGCTCCTTTGCCACGGGGAAAAATGAGAGCGAAACCAGCCGCCAGGCGTGCACGGAAAAGGAAAAATTCGATTCCTCCTCCGTCTGCTTCTCCTCGGGGACGTCTTATCCGGCGGCAATATCCTACGTGCCGGGGTTTTAGCGGTGGCCTCGACTGCTCTTTTCCCTGCCGACTTCCCCGTGCCGACGCGGAGTAAACTAGATTCAAGGCAGATTAACTTGAACTTTTTTTAGGGACTTTTACGACGTTCACGTACTTTCGAGAGTTGTTGCGCTCCCTTATATTCGCTCGGATTGCTGAATGCCGCTTGAGGGTTTTAGTCTATAAGCAAACTTTACCGAAATCATGGGACTTTGTGCGATTACTCACTTGTGACAGTCAAAGTTTTTCTGACTGTAATCGGAGCTTTATGTTAGAAAATATTAGCCCATGGTAAAAGTAGTGAATTACAGGAGGATGTAGTGGGTCACTCCGTAAAAATGTCTGATCTTATTAAACATTGTTCGGTTTTTTTTTTTAAAGACATCTTCGCAAAGTGGCCTTCTCACTGAAGTTCTGTTTTTTTATATGTGCTTAAGCTTTAAATTAATTAATTATTTTTGTTAAAATTATTCTTGACATACTTATTTTCTGTGTTATTGTATGTGCTTATTAAGTTCCTCGTTCAGAATAAGAAGCAACTGGGCAGTACCAATAAAATGAGAGAATGACTTAAGTATAGGTCAATAAGTTCGAGAGATTTTTTAGGGAAAATCTCAGCATAATTACGGAAAGCAGCTCTTTAGCAGAAATAATTTAAAGGAGTTCATTAACAATTAATTTTAAATCCAAATATAATTATTGCAGAATAAGGCGTTAAAATCTAACCAACTCGTCACTTATACCCCTTAAAGTATACACTGTAAATTGCACATGAAGTATAGGTACGCTATTCACAATGCTTTTATAACTGTTTTTTTTTTTAACTATCGAAATATCAGAACGTTAGAAATCTTAAGTCATCTTAAGTAATTATATATAATTATTATAGTTATTATTATTATTATTATTAGAGCGTTATATAGTTATATATAATTATTATAATAATAATAATTATTATTATATATAATTATTATAATTATTCTATATTTGAACCTGCAGTGCTCAGAGGAGCAATTCTATAATATTATATCTACAGTAAATCAGGAGGCGCGTCAAGCGCCTCGAGGCAAGTATTTAACGATACTTTTGATAATTGTAGAAAATCTATGTAACTTTACAATATGATCGCCGTCGTTCTCTACGACATTTCTATCTAGTAAACGCGCAATAAAAATAAACGGAAAGCCGAGAAAATTGCTCGACAGGTTTTTTTTCAGTGGCAATCGTGCGCGTGCACCCTCTAAGCTGTGACAGAAGTTTACAGGAGACCTTCCAAGGCACTCCGTGCGAGCGACCCTCGTAAAAAAATTCGATGCCGAAGCAGCCGAAGCTTGTCGCTCTGAGCCGCGCTATCGCGTCCCCTCCGCCCTTAAGTCCCGTCGACCGCGATAAACGTCAGCGGGGCGGCTTTTCTTTTTTCTTTTTTTTTTTGAAACGGCGCAGTCCGCGCCCGGAGGGAGGGGCGGCCAAAGAAGAAAAAAGATTCCAATCGGATCACGCATTACCGCGTCGGAGAAGCTCTCGACGCCTTCTTCTTTATTTTATCTGGTCTTTTATTTCCGCGGGCGTTGATAAAGGCGCCGATAGCAGGGCCGCCGAGATATCGCCGCATGGGGCCGCGGAGAGTGTGTGATGTACAATCAGGATTGACGGGATCCGCGCCGACAGTGAGTCGCTGGAGGCACTTGGAGTCGAGCGTGTTAAGCGAGCTTTCTTCTCGCCACCGCGAAGAAGCCGCGAGGTAGTGACATTCGCGAGCGAGGGAGGAGGATCCACTGAGGGCGGCACGATGGAGGGTACCGGGATGCTGAACGGCGCGCCCGCGCGACAGGAGGGCCAAAAGCTCTGGCAGTATCTCTCGGCTGTTTTCGGTAATTGTCTTGTTTCGTGGTGAGGCTGGACTTGCGGACCTTTTGCTACTAGATTCTGCCCTCCCCCTTTTTTTTATTCCGACCTGCGAGTAGCGCGTTGAATTACACTTAACTGGCTGTCCTTCAGGAGTGATGGAGGATAAGCGTAGGGCGCGTTCGCGCTGAATACTAAATCAGATGCTTTTCTTCGGGGTTATCCTGGCAGATGGGTTGGATCAGATTTTTTGTTTGCTCGAGAGAAACAAATTGACGGGACTTAAAGCAGAGACCTTTCTTGTAGAAACAAGAAGTTAAAAAAAACTTTTGAATGAAAATTTTATTAATTTAATCATTTAATTTAATTAACTTGTTGCGCTGGTGTTCTTGCGATCGTGAAATCGAGATGTTAAAGCAAACTTTTTTTTTAAATTTGTTAAGTATGTAAAAATATACAAATAAAATGTGAATTAATGTTGATTGAAATTATTTAAATTATAAAATAATTTAGAAAAATAATTGGGATACAATTTTTATGCTGTCGATGATACAGTATGAATATATTTAATAACGTGGGCAAACAACGTTAAAAGCTTAGAAGGCTAAAACAAGCACGGCATAGAGAGCTCTCGAAGTTAATTGCACGTGCGTTTTGCATTATTCTACAACATGTCAGTTTAGATTCGTTTTTTAAAAGTTCTTAAATAAAATTTCTGTTGGTATTCAAGAAAACGTTCTTTTTACTGAGGACCACTGTAGAAATAACGTTAAAAACTGTAGAACATCTTATCTGAATTTTTTTTACGGTTGGGCAATTAAAATGATAGTCGTAACTGCAAGCACGTCGAAATTGACATATAAACAAAATTTTAAGCAAACCTCGTGAAATCTGTCTGTTATTTTCCTTAAAAAATGAAGCAATATTTTTTAAGAAAATAACACTGTAATTAATTAGCGTCATCGATAATCTTACATAAAATATAATAAATCTTTCGTAATTCATCTGAAATCAAAGTTTAAGAAAATGTTCTCGCTATTATGCGATAAAAGTTCAATATTTTTTCATTCCATATGAATCCATGATCGATTTCTTTGAATAGTATTTTTTTTCCAGTGTTTCATGCACATACATTGTTTCGCCCAACGACTCAATAGCTTCGTCCGCGGCGAGGCGAGGATTTTTACAGTGAAAGTTATACTTATACGCGCTATGATTAGAAAAATGAGCTCGATCTTAAAGGGCTTGGAGCATCGAGCGGAAGTATTTTTATCGCGCCGCTGCGACTGTAACGACTTAACTTTCCTTAAAACGATCCCATTCAGTCCCCTTTTCTGTTTGCGGATTTACGACTTGACTGTAAATACGCACTTTTTACGGAGGCAGCAAAAGGAGTCTTCTAAAGTGCGTATTGCTTTTATGGCATACCAAACGGAAATTATTCAATGATATATTAATCTATAAATGTAGTCGCGATTTATGCAACGCGTCGCATTTATTTATTTTATTACATTTTCAAGCGGAGACGCACAGGAGTCAACTAAAGTTATGCATTTACAGTGCTGAGACATTGAATGTTTTCAACTTACTTTTTCAAGATATTTTTTTTATAACAAATAAAATTAAATGATTTTAGGCAAATTGATATAAAAGCTGTAGTTTTAATTCTCGTGTTTAATTGATAATTCTTACGGAAAAAAATACTGCAAATAATGGATTAAATGAAATTAAATAAATTAATAAGAGATTCAATAAACGATTGATAAAAGAACGTATTATAGATTGTTATATCGCTCTTTTATAAATTTTTTACATCATTAACTTCCGTAAGTTAGATAATAGCAGTAATAAAAACGGTAGCCTGCACGAAAATAATATTGATGTTAGATTATATGGAAGAGATTGCCCACACCGATAACTTTAAGCTTCGAATTACTGAATCATTTTCAGATTTCTTTAGTTTTTTTTTTCACACGACACCAGGGGACACGGTTGCTACATTGGCACTCCCCCGGCAAACGATAGTGGAAAATAAATGAAATAATAGAATTTTATCAGTTTTAGATTGGGTCAACAATTTTAAAGAGCGCGCAAACACCTATCCGTCGGACGCGTAGGCCAACGTTTGCTTTCGAACAAGAGCATTTCTTCACAAACATAAAACGTAGATTACAGCTATTGATGCACAGGCCCCAGATAAGCTGAGATTGCACAATAGAAAGTTAAATATTGTGCACAATCCAGTCCTTTTACGTGACACTAAATATGTCAATAAATAATCAATAAATCGTGCCTGTTTGGTTGCTATCATAAAAAATGCCCACTTTCAAAGGATTTATGCAGAAAAAAAAGATAAATTTTCTGTTACCGTTTGAAATGCTTAATCATTTTCTTTTTGTGACTACGTACTAACAATGACAAGAGTATCGTTATCTACAATTAATTAAAAGAGTCATTTATCACAGATTTCTAAGTAGCAAAATATTATCCAACCGAGAAAATTATTTTCAATAAACATTTCTAACTATGATGTTCTAACAATGTTTTAAGATTACCGCAACGATGATTTTTCGTTTAATTAATTCAATTTTCTATAAAATAACACGATTGTCGATGCAGAAACACATTAAAAAAAAAAGTTACAGATAATTTGCGTCTGATAATGAGATCGTATAAAAAAAAATTCTTGATTCAGCCTGCTTCCTGTCGATCGGCGTGGGCACGGCTCTGGCGTGGACGTCACCGGTGCTGCCGCGTCTGGAGGCGCCGGACTCGTGGCTGCCGCTGACGAAGGAGGAGTCGTCGTGGGTGTCGTCGCTGCTGGCGATCGGGGCGATGCTGGGCGCGCTGCCGGCCGGCGCCCTGGCGAACGCGATCGGCCGCAAGCGGTCCCTCCTGCTGCTGGCTGTGCCGTTCCTGGTCTCCTGGGGACTGATCCTGATTGCCGGTCAGGCCTGGGTGCTGTACGTCGCGCGACTGATGGCCGGCCTCGGCGTCGGGGCCGCCTGCGTCCTCGTGCCCACTTACCTCTCGGAGATCGCGGAGGCCTCCGTGCGAGGCACCCTCGGCGCCATGTTCCAGCTCTTTCTGACCGTCGGCATTGTCTACACCTTCATACTCGGCGCCGTGGCCAATTACACGACCCTGGCATTGTTTTGCGGCGCCATCGAGGTGGTCTTCTTCGTCACTGTCCTCGCGCCTGAGTCGCCCGTCTGGCTTATGGTGAGTGAAACTTTGTAATTTCGATTTAAAATTTGCAATTTTTCCCGATTTAACAATGCAGGGCGAACCCCATCTTCAATTTTGTAGTTCCAATTTTTTTGATATACACTCCAAACACTAAAGTAGAAAGATTGACGCAAAACGTAGAAACTGACGTATTTCTATTTTTGCAAAGCAGAAATATTGTAATTTCTACTTTTGAAAATTATAAACTTCACATTTTCTTCTTTTGAAAAGTAGAAATTCCGCACTTTATATACTTGTCAAAAGTAGAAATACGTCAGTTTCTACTTTTTTGCGACAATTTTTCTACTTTAGAGTTTAGAGTGTATGCGGAAATCATTTAATTAAGACATTTCTGCAAAAAAAAAAAAAAAAATTATTTTTGTATTTTCTTTATTTTCTCAACTGGCTTAAATAATTTATGATTAAAATTTACTTTAAACGATACCTGATAATGTCGTTTACAGCATCCATAAATTTTTTTTACCTTATTAAAGATATTTTTAATAAAAGCATGAGATAAATGATTTTTTGAAATGTTACTTACATACGTAACACTGAGAGCCAAGGGGTCAAAGTTTCGTCTGTCATAAGCACTTTGAAAATTTGAAAACGACTAAACGAAATCTCGCACAGTTTACAAATAAATAACAATCAAAAGTAATGAGACAAAAGAATTGAATTTCCACTCGTGAATTCGATTACACGCTTTTGAAGAAGTGCACTAATGCCCGACAAACGGCTTGCAGAGCAAAGGACGGAGGGCCGACGCCGAGAGAGCCCTGCGAAAGTTGCGCGGCGGCGATTACGATCTGGCGACGGAGCTGGCGCAGCTGCAGAAGGACGCCGAGGACAACGAGTCCAGGAAGAGTTCGGTCTTCGATCTCGTGAGGATGCCGGCGCCGAGAAAAGCCCTCTTTATCTGCTTCGCCGGCATGATTTTCCAGCAGCTCTCGGGCGTGAACGCCGTCATCTTTTATACCGTCGACATTTTCAAAGCGGCCAAAAGTTCTCTGCAACCGGACATCGCCGCTATTCTCGTCTCTCTCGTTCAGGTTTGTTTCGCAATTCAATAAGGAACTTAACTTCCTCGTTAAAAGCTCTCCAAAATTCTTGGCCGAAAATCTTCTCAGATCCCGAGAATCGAGATAACTTTAGACTAATTCAGTTTCTTTAACTTAATTGCGTTTCAATTGGCGCTTGTGCTTCAATTAAAATTGTCGGTGAGATTGTTACCCGATCATCATTGAAATTATCTGTTATTTTAAAAAAAAAATTACGTCGATTATGACAATCTCGCCATTAATCGTAAAAGGTTAATGTCACCTTAATTGAAAAGTAAACTTGGTATGGGATATAAAAGGTAAACGTAAAAGGTTAATGTCACCTTAATTGAAAAATAAACTTGGTATGGGATATACACTTTTTAATAGTCAACGGAAGAATTTCTGGTTACCTAAGTTTAATCAAATACGTGAATCCGTGCATCAAGCTAATACATGTGCGCGGAATAAATCATCTTTAAAAATACGACGCTCCTACACATATGTTATCTTCCTAAAATAATTATTTGACCATTTCAGTGCATAATGGCCGTTGTTGCCGCGGTAATAGTAGATAAAGCAGGAAGAAAGCCGCTACTAATGTTCTCCTCGGCGGTGATGTCTTGCAGTTTGATTGCCCTCGGACTCTTCTTCAAGCTGCAGGAGAACGAGAGTGACGTATCTAACTTGGGGTGGCTTCCGCTCGTTTCTCTGGTCCTTTACATGATTGCCTTTTCGGTCGGGTGAGTAGTAGCACACAAATCAGCAGATTGCAAACAATGTATTAACTGAATTTACGCATATTATGAATTAAAAAAGTATTTATCATCTTGGAAAAAAATAACAGCAATATGTTATAAAACATTTAAAGAAGCAATTTCATTGTTTCAGTACAGATTATATGCACATAAAATATACATTTTTTAAAGAAGTAATATGTTATAAATTAAAATAAGAAATGCTCATACACTGAGAAAAAAGTCAAAAGTAAATTTAACTATACACCCTAGTAAACCGGAATATAGTTAATTTTACCAGA